>PVJC01021464.1:5539-28322 GCA_004026665.1 Murina feae
GAGGAGAGGAGAGGAGAGGAGAGGAGAGGAGAGGAGAGGAGAGGAGAGGAGGAGAGAGGAGGAGAGAGGAGGAGAGGAGGAGAGGAGAGGGAGAACAAACAGAGATTCCAGATGGGAGGGGATTGGAGGACTAGGTGAAAAAGGTGAAGGGACTAAGAAGAACTAATTGGCAGTTATAGAATAGTCACAGGATGGAAAGCACAGAATAAGAAATACTATGTACGGTGTCAGGGGTGTATTAGAATTATCAGGGGGATCACTTCATAAATTATATAACTATCTGACCCCTATTCTGTATACCTGAAACTAATATAAAATATATAAAATAATACAGAAGGACAAAAGAAAGACAGAAAGAAAGACAGAAAGAAAGACAGAAAGAAAGACAGAAAGACAGAAAGGAAGGAAGGAAGGAAGGAAGGAAGGAAGGAAGGAAGGAAGGAAGGAAGGAAGGAAGGAAGGAAGGAAGGAAGGACTCATTTAGCATACACTCATCTTACAAAAGTGTGAAACTCATTTGATTCAGTGAACTAGCTTGAGGCACTTGCCTAGCTGGCCCATATGAACCACCATCACACCCCATAGCTCTACTAGCTTTTCTTGACCTCTTTCAGTGCCTCAGTAAAGTCAAGCTAGGTGGCACAAGCTCATAGTTGCTTTCATTTCTGCCAAAATGTGCTAACTTTATCTTTCATTCATGTCCTAAATATTTATTAAATGGTCATTACATGCCAAACCCTGTGCTTGGTGCTTGTGATGGAGCAATTAAAGAAGACACACGAAGTTTTCTACCCTCATAGCTAATTCTATTGTGGGGCAGACAGACATTACGTAAATTATTACACATGCAATTAATTCCAATTACAGTAAGTGCTAATAAGAGATGCTGTCCAAACCAGGAGGACTATAACCTCTTCAATTTAAGTGGAGAAAAACAAAGTTAGACCACCTGTTTCAATCAATAAAGTTTCACCAGAACACAGATAATCGCATTCTTTACGCATTGTCCATGGTTGCTTTTGAGCTACGTGGCAGAGTTGACTGTATGCAAGGAAGACTTTATGGCCCCAAAAGACTAAAATATTATCCATGCAGTCCTTTAAGAAAAAGTTTGCCACTCTCTGAACCAGATGGTCACATTCTTCAGAGGGAAATATAAAATAACAGTCCTCAGCTGAACACTGCACACTTTCTTTAATCAAGCCCTCAAAACAGAATCTCCATGGTTGGGTGGGCAAAGGGCGAGGAAGGAGACAGTCCCCAGATTTTGAGCCATGGACAGGGTGATGCTTCCTTTGCCAGTTTTGGGTCACTATTCCACGAGTCATTGAGACTGACAGGAGCATGCCTTATCCTTTAGGTATGTTTGGTATGTAAATAGTTACAAACCTCCCTTCTAGACCCAACCCTTAAATCACTTTGAGAATAAAAACCACACTGTAGTAGAGCAGTCTAAAATGTGGCCTGTAGATGGCATATATGTGTGTATATATACAAGTGTGTAAGTGTGTGTGTGTGTGTGTGTGTGTAATATATATATATTTATATATATATATATTTAAGCAGAAGATAACCCAAGGCCAGGCCTAACCTCTGGAACCTTTTGTACTCAGTGGTCTCCCACTTCAGCAGTTTGTTCAAACCAAACTGGAGCCCAGGGTGGGGAGGAACAGGCAGCCACATGGCTGGCTGGCTGCCTCTGAATCCACCCACCTGCTAGTTTGCTCTCCTGCTGTGTCCTGGGCTCTGCGCTAGGCGGGATGGCCCTGGCCCAGTTGGCTCATACAGTCAATCTGCCCCCAGAGAACTATGCAATCAGGAAGTTGGCAGGCAGCACCAGTGGCTCACCAGGCTCTACAAGCAAATGGCATGTTTCCCTTTCCTGGTACAAAATCTGCAAAAGGAGAAAGTCAGTCATCTACACTATCAGTGAGAAAGATTAAAAGTAAGCCTTTGAGCCCAATCCTTTATACTCTTGTCAAGATGCAGATTACTGAGAGCAAGCAATATTATGGTTTCCTTTAAAATGTTACCCAAAGTTTTAGTCGATTGTAGAAGATAGAGTTGCTCAATCATTTCCCAATTTTGACTTCTACAAACTCCCATAAATATATCTAAATAATAATTTGTTGTCATAACGAATGTTTCCAACCCTTCAGCTCTGGTTTCATTTAAGTAATCCAATATAAAGCCATCTGATATCCTTCCTGATCATAAAGAGAACTCAAAATTCCCAAAGCTCCTAATGAAGGCCTTAGTTTGGAAATGCAGCCTTAGTGAATCTACAGATTCCATACTTGCGGCCCTAATTCCTATGAGTTGACATAGGCTTGATAACAGACACCTATGTCTATAAACATATAGACATGTTTATCACAATTTCGGTTATGCCATTTTTGAAAAATAAAGTTCAACTCACTTTTCTAACCAAGTGAAAAAAGCACACAAGGTAGGTAAATTATAGTTAAA
This sequence comes from Murina feae, assembly GCA_004026665.1. Classification (NCBI taxonomy): domain Eukaryota; kingdom Metazoa; phylum Chordata; class Mammalia; order Chiroptera; family Vespertilionidae; genus Murina; species Murina feae. The sequence continues at coordinate 8,009 of PVJC01021464.1, forward strand.
CTTTGGTATATTTATAAATAATCAAAGCCTTCATGACACCTAAAGATATTGTAATGAAAAAAAAAGTATAATCATTTAATCCTATGTTAAGGGTTAAAGTGTACTCCCACTCCCCAATTCATATATTGAAATCCTAACCCCCATGACCTCATTAGAGAAGGCCCGAATCCAACTGGCCTGATATTTCTTAGAAGAAGATGCCATTAGGACACAGACAAGCAGGGAAAGACCAGTGAAGTCAGAGAGAAGAAAACCTCAGTCTCGGATGTCCAGCCTCCAGAACGGTGCGGGAATACCTTTCTGTTGTTTAAGCCTCCCAGTCTGCGGTCCGTTATTATGGCAGCCCCAGCAAATGCATACTGCCTTCTTGTCAAATACACCTTTGTCACTGAAGCTGACAGCACCGAATGCCAGTTTTAGTTTTATGGGAAATTGCCTGAAGGTCTTTGGCAAAGCTCCTTTCCACATAAATATGGTGCCGTTTCTGAATTATGGAACAGTTGCAAAACATTAGAAATTATCATATACTCACTTCTTAAAGACTTACTTAAATGCAAACTACAACATGGCTTTTTATTGGGAAATTTTCTATTTTCTTTCCATATGTTAAAAAAAAAGGACTTTAGAGTTCAACACAGCTGTCTGTGTTTTTTAAAAAAGCATTGCCAAGATGAAATATTCTGAATACAATGCTTTGAATTTTGAAAATATTTTGATGGGCACCAAATTCTAATATGAAGCAAAGGGAAACACTCTTTTGGAATGTTATAAAGTTAGTATCTTTTTCCAATATCTACATGACTAACTCATAAACTCTGGCTCTTGATTTAAATTGTTTCACATGCATGGCGAAACCATAATGCTTTGAAGAGACATATTTCAGGTAGCCAGCAAAAATTGAGGTACAGATAAAAGTATAACTGAAAATGGGGAATAAGAAGATTTCAGATTAATTTTCATACCATGAAGTGTTTTCTCTGCTGATCAATGAAAAAGGCAAATATCATAAACTAATAGATGCATTGAGTAAATAGTTCTAGAATTCTAAAGCTAGAAGGAAAAGGAAAAAACCCTCATAGGAATAAAGTGTTTCTCTGTTTGTTTTGCCTTTAAGAAGAGTAATGCAGTTGAGCATTGCATGGGGCCAATTACACAGCATTGCCCCACAGGGACTATGCTGTTTAAAAATTTCACATTTTCTGTACTCCTGGCTAGTGTCCCTCAGAGGAGTGCGGATTACGTTCTTAAACTAACAGTCCCTTCCTCTATAAATAAAACCAAATTCCAATTTGGATATCATATTCAAACATCCAAGAATTCTGTTCATAAAACAGCTTCCAAAATTGCAAAGTAAAGTTCTCTCAAGTGCTACCTCAAAACACATATACAAGTAACATGGGCATCATTAGAGAAACTATCCTCACTAAAAGGTGTCTTTGGGCAGTGAAGCTAACAGTACTTATGGTGTCTGAAGGTGCTCAGAACCCTTGCAAGCATTGCCCACGGCAATCCCAAAGACTTAGAAAGGTTCTCCAAATGCTAATATTAAAGGGAGGGAGAGAAAGAAAACAACCACTCCCAGCTCTTAATCTTGAGCATCCTGCTAGGCATCACAACCCGGTGTTTTCTATTTCTACTCCAACTTCTCTAAAACGTCTAATTCCCAACCGCCTTCTAGAAATCAACAGTTTACAGGGTAATGATTAAGAGCATGGACTCCATCCAGAGCCTGTCTTCCCCAGGTTCATCTCTGGCTCTGCTACGTACTAGCCGTGTGACCTTGGACAAGTCACCGACCCTCCCTGCACCTCAGGTTCCCCTCTCAAATGGAGATAATCACAGAACCATCTCAGCGGACTGCTGTAGTAAATGAGCCTCTCCAGGCGAAACCTTAGCGCAGTGCTTGGAAGTTGGTGTCGCCTGTTGGTGGTGGGGGTGACGGAGCAATTCAGAAGCCAAGCACAACCAGAGCACACGGAGCTCAGTGAAGTGTCTGGCAAGGCTGGGTTGGACAAACTGATGAAAAAAACCTCCAGTCTAGGTGACAGCTAAACACATTTGAGAGTTGTATTTACAGACAAACTTTTCCACTCGACTTACACTGTTCCAGAAATTCACATCTCCGCTGATCTGAGCTGGTCATGCGCACCGAGCGCTGGACCAGACAGCAGGGAAAGCCAGTCTTTAAGGCGTTGCCTGGAGACAGCTGACGGTAGAGCCAGCCTACAGATGAGATCTTCAGTGCAACGCTAACCGGATCCTGCTTAAATGCACGCTTAACAAAAACACGGACAGGAACATGAGAGACAGATCTCGTTAGCCTGAACACGGTGAGCTCTGGGTCTCAGGAGTGGGGACCACTCACCCAAAGACTCAGCGGCCAGGTGTGAAAGCAGGGACAGTGCACTGCGCTGCCCTTGATGCCAGCACGGGGAGTGTCCCCTCCACCAGCGCACCCTGGGCCTGCTCCTCCCAGCCCAGCGCTGCCCCCACTACGATGCAGGGAGAGCACTGCAGGGTCTCGGAGACCAACGTCAGGGGATTATTTTGTGCTTCTTTCAATTATACGAGCTGTGAAGGCTCTGGCGAGGTTCGAACAATTTTATCTGGCCCTGACAAGCCTCTGAAGAATATAGATCCAATTTTCATTCCACTTCCCTATCACCTCCTTATCTCTGACTTTCTTTTCTCTGCTCCAGGAACTGCTTATCACGCTCAAGTAAACAAATATAAATAGGAGTTTTTCAGCCAGTTGCAAAACTCTGGGCGTTTAACAGCCCACACTGCATTTCTGACCTAATCCCTGCTTACACACCGGGATGCTCCGAGAGATTTAGGCCAAAGTTGATCTTCTCTGTCAATGGCCTGAGTGTCCTTGGCCTACACGCGACACACAACATCTGAAGCAGAAGTACTTTTTCTCAGCATTTCCTTGGCTGCATCTAATTCCGAGCATGTGGAAGCCTGGTTTTGTATATAATCACTGTTTATTTCCTTAGTACATTTTCTATCTCCTGCAAGTGTGCTGCCAAATGTTTAAAGCTTTCTAGTTTGAAGCACAAGCCGTAGAGAAAGATGGGAGATACACAAAAAGCATGAGAGAAATTCTTTTTAAACAAAATCTGAATGTGGTTTAACTCAAACTGAGTTTATGAATTATGCCACAGCCAGTATGCAAAACCCCACGGACAAGAACATCTGAGGCACTGGACATAGCAAGTTAATGCGTCAAAGCAGCAAAGCACATGTACCTAGAAAAGGCATTCTGCGGTGTGGTCACCATCATCCTCAAGTTGCAAAGTAATATATTAAAGTGGTTACATTTTATAAATTCTTCCTGACTCTTCCTTTTATTTAATCCCAATGAATATTCCATTGCACATTTTTATTTAAAAAATATTTGAAATGATATATTAAAGCAATATTTAACTCTCTCTTATATGCTGGCAAGAAATAAGAATGTCATAGCAGTGACTAGAAAGAATGATCCACTACTACAAATCAATACCTTTTGGATTAGTAATAACTCGAAGAAGCTTTAAAACTTTCCAGTGCTAAAAAGTTATCCTACTGACAAACCAGGAATCTGTATCGAGCATGGAAACGAGCCTGTGCCCCGTTCTGAAGTTCTCTCTGCGGCTGCTTGTTTTATGTTTCTGAAACATTTTGCTGTCGGTGATTTAGTTCACATCCATGTGGCCAACCATTTGTTTATTCTATTGCATGCCATCTGTTTTTCGGTAGAGAGGTTTCAAGTTCTTCTCATTCCCTACCTCATATCCCACGGAAAACAATTTATAACACGCTTAGATTTAAATCTTTTGGATTCATGTGGAGCTGGTAACTCGAGCTGCCTTTCACTGATATTTGGCAAATGCTTTAATGGGATTAGCAAATTGTGTTATTACGAGGTACTTATGGAGACACAACACCTTTTTTTTTTTTTTTACAATGACAAATGACGTTACCAGTTTCACGTTGGACGTTTAATAGCAATACAGGTTTCACTAACGTTACAGGAAATTGCCCTGATAGAAAATAAAGTCCTACCACAAACCCTGTCCATATCTTTTATTTCTGAGAGTCAACAAGTATGTGTAACTGGATGTGATAGGATCTATAGTGAGGAATAGATTTCAAGTCGTTTCACTTCTAAGAGAAAGAGTAAGTTATCATTTAACCCACAGGCCTGAAAACCCTGTCAGGTCCTAGCATCTTGCTGGCATCCTGTAAGCCCTCCAAACATGGTCTAGCTTGTCTTGTTACTCACAAGTGGTGGCAGTCCCCAGGCTTCCCCAAAGAAAAGTTGATGCCATAAACTCCAGCTCATCTATGCCAGTTTACTCCCATTCGAGGGCCCCCGCCCCCTTTGATTTGCTCTAAAGAAGACCCAACCATTGAGAGGCACAGCTTCTTGTTGAAACTATAGAAATGATGCTTAAAGTGTTAATTACCATTCTGACAAGAATCCTCACTGCTTTGGTGGAGGGGGGCTGTCTGATGACAGGACTCAGCGGCTGTCCACAGTTCATGGTTTTCACCCGTGGGCTGAGAAACATCTGTCTTGAGGTCTGCTTGATTTTCACTAGTCCTTTCTGAGTCAGAGTTAGATATCCTGGGGTAAGTGGCGTCCTGGTGGATGGCTGGTGGAGTCGTTTTGTCGCAAGTGTTAAATGACATTTGTACTAAAGCATCATTGCTGAAGAGTGAGTTTTCATAATGTAAACTCTCAGATCGATTAAGTTCCATTACCTGTGTAAGCAAATAAAAAGAAAAACAACCAAAATTATTGGTTGTTTTTGAACAAGTTTTATCAAGTATTTACTCCTAGTAGAATTTAGCAGTCAACATTTTAATAAGAGTAAATCGAGAAGAACATTACTCTTGACTCCTTCCTTCCAGCCCTTCTTTAATGAGCTAGTACCAAAAACTTCAATTCACTATGCCCAGCATATCTTTAAACAAAACAAAACAAAACAAAACAAAACAAAACAAAACAAAACAAAAACCCAGCCCTGGCCGGGTGGCTTCGTCGGTTGCAGCATCATTCTGTACACCAAAAGGCTGCCGGATTTCATTCCAGGTCAGAGCACATACCTAGGGTATGGGTTCCATCTCTAATCGGGCTGCACATGGGGGGCAACAGATTGATGTTTCTCTCTCACATCAATGTTTCTCTCTCTCCCCAACCCTCTCTCTCTCTCTCAAATCAATAAGATGAGGCTTAGAAACACAAGCAGTAGTGTTCTCTGTCATTCAAATATCCCACTTTATTTAACCTTAGTTAAATAAAAAAGCTGAAAACATGTTCATGCACACACGTATTTGCAATAAATGTAATTTAGCCTACTTGAAAGGAAAGTCAGATGCAGCAGAACTCTCTTATAAGCATATCCACTTTTACAGCATTACATATTATCCATTTTTTAAAAAGCATGGATTTGCACATAGCACAGAAAAGCAAACTCTTGGGACAAATGGAATTGCCAAGCATGGTTAGAGAGGGTGCAAGTGGAACACAGACTCTTGGGAAAGGTTTTATTCTGCCCAGTTATTAGCCAGTAGAATCCTGTGAACCATTCCTAGTGAAAGGGATTTTGAATTTACTCTGTCAACGTGACAAAAGGAGCATAAGCATGGAATAACAGAACAGTGTTATACTTGCTAAACTCAGGACCGATACTGCACATTAACACTAATGGACCTTCTAACAGGTAAGCCTGTATTCAAGGCTGCGACCAGACCACGTGAAGCGCTAGTACCAAAAACTTCACGAGGGGCCTCCCACTAGGGAAATCAGCATGCCCAAGGCGGGGTGCGTCCAGGACAGGCCCCCTCTTGCTGGGACAGCGACATTCTGTGTTCCTTCCCTTGGGTAAGGGCGTCTCAAACTACAAGGAGCCCAGGAGCCCACGGGACCAAGGCCTTTCACATTTCCATATTTCAGATCAAGACGCATGTGCACTGTCTGGGAAAGTTCCCAGCTTCTGCATAGCGAACAACTCTCATGAGCGCTTACACAAGAAGCAAAGAGACAGGACGGTGAGTGAGCCTGTCCTGAAGGGCTGCCCTCCACGCTGCCTGGGCAAGCACTGAGGACCCATCCATACCTCCTGGCCTCCTGGAGAGAAGGCCGTGGGAAGGCTGCTCTGCCGGCTGTGCTTCCAGCTGCCCAGCAGGCTCTGCTGGGCGTGCATCCTGCCCCTCTCCCTCTCCACCAGGCGCTGGCCGGCCCTCAGCTGCTCCAGGTTCTGCAGGTACTCCTGCAGCTGCAGGTCCAGCTCCCCACGGCTCCTGCGCAGCTGCTCTTCCTGCGACTGGCACTCCCGCTCACGCTCCTGCAGCCAGCTCTCCCGGGCCTCCTGCTCGCGCCGCTGCTGGTCGCACCTGCGCTGCCAGCGCCGCTGGTCCTGCTGGAACTGGCGCTGGAGCTTGGGGATGTCGGCGAGCTCCTCTCGCCGCTTCTCCAGGCTGCGGTGCTTGTCCGGGTCCTGGAAGGGGCTGCCTCGGAAGGAGGGGCCCGGGGACGGGCTGTCCTGCGGCTGGAGAAGCAGCCTGTGGATCTCGATGTGGCTGTCCTGGATGGTCAAGGCGGCCTGTGGGGCAGAAAGGGAGAGGGCAGGCCTCCGTGTTGTCTACACTTTGGTTGGAACTACCTCTCAACACAAAAGGCTTGACCGCGTTCTGCCCTCTTGCTATGGCTGTCCTTTTTCTCCCTGACCCGCAAAGCCCAGCCTTGGAACATCAGATAGGCTTGTCTGCACTTCCCAGTGGTGGGGCCTGGGAATTTATACACAAAAGGATAAAGCACAGAAGCAACAGGCACCCCCTGCTTTCGGAAACGCGGTTGCTGTGTTTTGGATAACATTTCTGAGTAAGAATTCAGTGCATGAATTCACAAGACACTGCATTCCTGTGCTGAATCTCATGCTCTCTCAGAATTCATGACAGTTAAGAATCTATACACACCTGGTAGTATCTTTTACTTGATTCTCAAGCCAGAAATTACTTAATCTACATTACATATATGAAGACATAAAAATAAAACTCGACCACTTCCAGACTTTCGGTAAATAACTTTTTGTAGTATGATGCCCAGCATCAGCAGTTAATATATTTAGGGTATGTAGGTGGTAAAGTTAGTCTCGTTACTGTTATTCCTTTGTATGATAGCAGGAAGGCATGCATTAAGCTGAAATTCATTTGTTTAATAGCTGCTAACAGGAAGCTGGAATGGTTAAGGAAACAGAGATACTCTAAAGCTCAGGGGATACTACCAACTAGATTAAAAAACATCTGAGTTATGGTATCTGCCTGTGAAAACTTTGGCCACATCACAGGAAGTAACTGCCAAGATTTGGAAGGATTCCATAGGAAAAAAAAAATACATATATATAAATATCCGTGAATACCCTTGGAAGCTTTTAATTTTAAAAGTTCCCACTTAAAGTGCAAAGAAGCACAGAGGGGACTAATTGGAAATGGCCACCTACTGGGTATGTGTGTGTGTTTTGACTCATTATGAGAAATTATTACTCTTTTAGGGATAAGTTCACATTTTTCTTTCCTAAGAATTGTTAAAACTGTCCATGTAACAGATGCTGGGAAGATGGGGATTTGACCATTAGTTCTTTGTTAGACCAGCAGTTCCCCATACTTTTGAAGGTTAAAGGAGTAAGGTATATTTTAAATTGGTACTGATCTTGGAATAAGATTCAAAAATGTATTCACTGAGGCCTTTTGAAATAAAATTCATGTTTTTAAATTTGAAAAGAATTCTTAAAATGTCAAAGCCACACAAATCTTTGATTCATGTGTGTTGGAAGTTACTGCGAAGAGAGCAATGATCACTGAGAACAGGTACTGGTTCCTCTGATCTTGAAGTATGAGATGATAAGCCATTCAGGACTCTGAGGCCCTGGTGGGTAAACTGTAACCTGGACATCCCATTTAATTCTAACAAATCTCAGGCATCAGTCCAGTAAAACCAACAAAAATCCAATGCTTTGCATGTCAAAACCACCCTCGGCAATGCTAACGCTCAAGTAAGGGTTGCAATTAGACTAAGGGCTACCATGCAGTATTTCTCATATCAACTTGCATTTCTTAGCAGAGAGGTAGAATTTGAAGATTGGATTGTATTCATTTTCACACTTAAAGTTGACATTGATAATTAGGGCAGAGAACAGCACTTGGTTTTCAACTTTAGGGAAATTCCCAGTTCACTTCTCCTATTCTTTCTTCTCCATCTTAACTGAGAGGGGGTATGGTCAGAGCATATATCCCCTTTGCTGGGGTGATTCTGTGGCCTTTCCTTCCTGCTTTGCCAATACCTCATCTAACTCCGCTCTCCTAACACAAGCACCGAACTTCATTTTCATGTGATCCAAAAATGTTTCTGTGAAAACTTCAAGCAGGCATGAGAAACTCAGCTTCATAAGAGGTGTCTGTGCCACGAACAGAGCTCTCTCAGAGCCTGTATCCTGAGACCAGCTCAAAAGCTTTGGTTAAGAAAATCCATGTTGCTTCAACCTCATGAGTTGCAAAGATCAGGCCATTTAGGTCACCTGGCTCTTCTGAACCTTGAACCCACAGAGGAATGCATTCAGAGTTGAAAAGAAGAGATATGACTTTGTGTTTTCATCAGGCGACACATGCCAGGATACTCAATGTTCTTATCTCCCCAAAGTTATATATATATAGTCTGACCATATCCCTCTCAGTTAAGATGGAGAGGAAATAATATTTGTTTTATGTGACAAATGCAATCTCTAAGAACATCTACTCCAAATCAGCATGTTTAATGTAAGACAGTGAAGGCAATCCCACTAAATCTGGAACAAGACAAGGATACTTACTATTACCACTATTATTTAACACATTTTCAGAAGTTCAATCTAGCCAAAGCAAGCCAAGAAAGTAAAACTGATATAATTATTGAAAAATAGCTATAATAACATTACTTTTAAATTTTTACTTTTTATCTGGAATATTCCAAAGAATCAACAGAAAAACTATCTATACTAGTAATAGAAGAATATGCAAATTGGCCAGGATGCCCTCACGCAACAACTGAACAGCAGGCTGCATGGGGCGACCAGGCTGGTGGGGGGGCGGGGGGGGGCAGTAAGGGGCAACCAGGCCAGCAGAGGGGAGCAGTGAGGAGTGACCAGGCTGGCATTAGGATTGGGAGGGTTGGGGGCAACCAGGCTGGCAGGGGAGGCAGTGAGGGATGACCAGGTCAGTAGCAGGAGGCAGTTGGGGGCAACCAGGCCAGCAAGTGGGGCAGTTAGGGGTAATCAGACTGGCAGGGGGGAAGTTAGGGGTGATCAGGCAGACAGACAGAGGCTGTTAGGGACAATCAGACAGGCAGACAGGTGAGCAGTTAGGAGCCAGTGGTCCCGGATTGTGAAAGGGATGTCTGACTGCTGGATTAGGCCCAATCTCCAGGATCAGGCCTAAACCAGTCGGACATCCCCTGAGGGGACCTGGATTGGAGAGGGTGCAGGTTGGGCTGAGGTGGACCTGCCTCCTCCCCTCCCCCCGTGCATGATTTCACACACTGAGCCTCTAATTAAAATATAAAATTCAATGAGTGGCCAGTTACAAAATAAACATATAAAAATCAAGATCCCTCTTATCAGCAACCACCACTGGGGAAGCATAAAAAAAATATTCCTTTCACAATAGGAACAATGAGACAAACATCTAGAAATAAATTTAGCGGAAAAACAAACAAACAGTACCTACATGAAGATAATCACAAAGCTTCCCAGCAGAGCATGATATAAGAGATGACTAACACGTTCAAAGACATGAGTACCAATCATTGCAAAATTGCCAATTCTCCATAATTGAATTCATAAATATAGGGTAGGGCAAAAGTAGGTTTGTATGGAAAATAATAAATAATAATACAAGAATAAACTGTTTTGAGTACTCAGAATGGTAAAACTACTTTGCCCCACCCTGTATAATGAGATTTTAATTAAACAGTCTCAGTAGAAAGGCAACAACTTTGTTTGCCATTCAAAAACTCTTTATGGAAAAACATACAGATAAGCATAGAAAGTAATAAGAGGAAACTGGCACTGTCATATATGTAAATGTAATCCAAAGCTTGAATAATTAAGACAGTGGCACAGAGTGAGAATCGGTAGATGATCAATGCAACATAACAGAAAGATGTCTTGATGCAGCTGAAGTACAAATAAGAAAAGGTCAAATGTAGCATGATTTTATTTTTGTTTTCTGGTGAAAACTTAAAATTGGACAATTTTCCTTTCTTTTCATATTCAACAGCTATGAGATAGGAAATATGACTGGTAATAAACCAGTAGGAAAAATGTTTAATCTTAACAGTCACCCAAACAACTTAAATTAAGATAATCTGATACCTTGACCAATTTTCAAATTGAGAAGTAGAGAGGGGTGTTGATTAATTACTTTGACAAGGTCTATTAAAAAACTAAAAAAAAAAAATGTTCCAGTAATTTCCCTAAGGAAACACTCAAAGATATCTTTAGAGAAATTAGTGTATAAGGATAATACTAGAGTGTTATTAACACAAAACTATTAATTATGAGGAACTGGGTAAATAGCTTTAATAGACTGGAACATTATATAACCATAAAAACTGTACTATAGCCCTAACTGGTTTGGCTCAGTGGATAGAGCGTCGGCCTGCAGACTGAAAGGTCCCAGATTTGATTCCAGTCAAGGGCATGTATCTTGACTGTGGGCACATCCCCAGTAGGAGATGTGCAGGAGGCAGCTGATCGATGTTTCTAACTCTCTCTCTCTCTCTTTCCCTTTCTCTCTCTCCCTCTCTCTCCTTCCTCTCTGTGAAAAAAATCAATAAAATATATATTTTTTTAAAAACTGTGCTATAGAATAACCGCTGATGACGCAGAAAGGTACATGTTGCAAGACTCTATGTGAAATGATTCTAAGAAACAGGAGAGATACACACCAACATGACATTAGTAATTCTGCCCATAGAATCACAAGTTACTTTATTTGTATCCTACAAATTATCCTACAAATTTATGCACAATATAACCATTGCTTTTATATCATTTTAAAATACTTTTTTAATTCACAAACTAAGTAATTAGATGCATTCAGCCTTTCTTGTGTGTGCCCTAAGAAACCATCCGAACCTATAATCTCAATGCAAGCACGACCTATGTCTGTCCTTCCTGGACAGACAGCACGTCACCTGACAGCAGGCTCTGTGGTCCTTCTGCCTTCATGTGCCAGCACAGCGAGAGAACTTGGTGCATGTTGGGTGGATGAACACACCAAAGAATGAAGCAGCATATGAATTATTTAACTGCTCTAAAGGCCTAAGGCCAACATGTGGAAGTGAAAAATGTTTAGGTGTGAATTTAAGTTTTCAGCAGAAAATGTGAAGTCTGCTACACTCACCTAAGAGTTTCACTGTAGACTTCAAGCCAGGTCACAGTCATCAGTATTTTTTAAAGATATGAACTGTTTTATGGTTTCAGAAGAGAATGGTGTAAAAGGTAGGAGTGGTGTTGCCCTGTGATTACAAAACCAGGTGAAGTCTAACACACCTCACTGAGTTACAGTGGGGTTTGACACTCTTGTAAGCTCATTCACTACCTCACAAATGTTCTCGTTTTTAAAGTCTGGGAGTCATCCAATAAAGCGAAGTGCACTGAGAGAAACATTCACAGGTCACACATTAGAGGAGCGTAGTTACCTGAAGGCTGTATAAGAGACGGGTTAAATTCTGTATTGCTTGTATAATCTGAAAAATAAGATCCTAAGTGTCAAATTCTGGAAAAAGCATTTATATCCACAAAAGAAGAGGGGATGGTGGTATGTTTAAGGTATGCATAACTCACCTCTGACTGAGAGGAACCTGGAAAACTTCTATATTCCTCCTAAAATACACAAAAGCATAAGAAAATGAATAATCACTCCACTTTTGAAAAGCTACTCTGTAGTGTTCCCAAATGTATGGCCTCGGGTAAATCTCTTCTCTCTCTCTGAGCTCTTCTATGGTGACTCCATCTCTCCCCAAAAATCAAAGCCTAGAGAACTAACACTCACATAATGGAAGCCCCCTCTGGGCAAACTTGGTATTTGAGATGCAAGCCATCCTCCCGCCCAACCATTCCCTAAAACTACAAGGGATGATGGCAAGCAAACACTGCACACTCTGGGTAAGAGACAGCATTCGCCAGCACAAACCACTGTAAACCAAGCACTCTTGCGCTGAGTGAAATTGTCTCCCAGACCAAACTGGCCCCTAGCACCCTGGATCCAGATTTGGGAGCGAGAGAGCCTCATGCCTGGTCTCTAGCTCCCTGTCTCGATGTTTGAGATTCACAGAGCCCAACAGCCAGTAGTGGGCAGACGGAACCAGACCCAGAGGCAGCCCAAAGGGGAGCACTTAGCTGACCTGCTCCAGATCCTACCTCTCCGAGTTCCCTGGGCCCTCCATGCTTGCCTCAATGGAACTACTACAGCAGAGGCCATCAATGATATGACGAGGGACCACTTGCCCCTGGGGATGGGGTCTCTCTACCCACACATTAAGGGCACATGTGGATAATGAGGGTTTCTGGTTTCCAGAGCTGAATGGAACAATTCTCTATTCATTTATTGTCTGTCTTTTCTCACTAGAAGGTCAGGCAATGAATAGCAAGATTTCACCTGTGTATTCAATGCTATATCCACATACCTGCCTGGTATAAAATGAACACTCACTCCAGTCTATAAGTAGATATGGACACCCAGTACGTATTCACACTTTATGTCATGAAAGGTCATCAGATTCCTGCTCTCCAAGAGCCTATAGTCTCCCATTGCTCTTGTCTGAGCAGCTTTAACCTGAAACTACGAGAGTCAGCTGTTGGCGCTCAGGGAACGCTGGCCTTGTTAGATTCAATAGTTCGGGCGGTGATGCCCTGGTGACCCAGCCAGACCTCTTTCCCCACAGCCAGTTAAAGGTGTCATCATTCCCCAGCACCTCCACTAGGGGAAGACCAAAGGACGGAGAAGGAGAGGAAGCTTAGTCATGAGATCTGGTCCCAACCCTCTGGAAGGTAACGGGCTAAGAACCGCACTTCTGTAGTGAGTTTGGAATTCTCTCTGCATCCCTGGTTCTATCCTGGCTCTACACTCCATGGTTTTTGTAATGAGATGATAGCTCGATATACAGTTTTCATATTCTATAAAAATTACAAACAGAAATGAATTATGCAACATGCAGTTACTTATTTCCAAGGACCACACGAGGTTTGATACAGGACTGGAATGTTTAACATCATCTTTTTAATGGAGTTGGTCCGCCACCTTGTGGTCAATGAGCATAGCTGCAGGTGGTGATCTACAGAATATTTTGTAATATTTAAAAATTCTTTCAGAAAAAATAATTTTAAAGCCTTACCTTATTAAGGTCTCTATTATAAAATAGACATTGTACATTTTTTAAGAAATTTGATTTTAAGTGGTCCAGTCCTATCAGTTCATTTAGTTTATCAGAATACCTTATTAATAGCAAATTTTCCAGATAAGTTTGTGCAAAGAGGAATCATCTACTGAATCATGGAAGGAAAAGACTTTAGGGGTGGGATCCAGCCATCACAGCTTCCATCAAGAGAAAACTGTTAGTGTTCAAGCCCTCCCCTTCCTCTCTCTAACAATGTAAAAGCAGTTGGGAGCTTCAGACTTAAAAGGGAAGGCCCCACTGAAAAGGTTGGAAAGCAGAAGACTTTAAAGAGAAGTGTGATAAAGCACACAGTCAGGACGAGAGGAGTGAAATACTGCATTCCCAGTTCCATTTTGGCCTGTGAAGTTTTAAACAACCACAGCCATCTTGAACAGGACCTTTGGGTTTGTTTTCTCAAGTCATCTGTATATTTATACAAAATATATGTGCTCTATGAAATGTTACATATATAAAGATCTGACATGTCATGTCCCACATTAACACATATTGATATTTGGCAATGTACCTAATTCGATTTTAGATAAAGCTGAACTCTTGAGCCCAGACAATTCTGGGGAGGCCCACTAGCCGCCTCCTACAGTCATATTCTTAGTCCCTCTCTATTTCTGACGTCTCAGTTTCATTTGAAGTTAATAGGAAGTTTCCCATATTTAATTTTTAAAAGAGAGTATATAACTTATGTGGATAGGATGTCAAAAAAGAAGAGGCCCCAGGCAGAAAAAGAGGAAGGAAGGAAGGAAGGAAGGAAGGAAGGAAGGAAGGAAGGAAGGAAGGAAGGAAGGAAGGAAGGAAGGAAGGAAGGAAGGGGGCAAACGATATTCCAAAATCAAAATTATTTCTGCCACGTTAGTGTCACCTGGTGGCATAAAGGCCTCGATGCCTGGGAAGATCCCTTGGTCAAGAACTGCTGAATGTAGTGGGTGAAAAGCTAGAGGCTTCAGTGCAGAAAGTGAAAGTGAGACCGGAAGACACACAAATAAACACTGGAGTTTTCAATCTTTTTAATAACTTTTCAAGTGTTTCTTTGTTCACACCCACATGATATAGGAAGAGCAAGAACATTTTAGGGAGAAATAAGTTAGAAAGTTTAAATATAAATATTGAACTTGAGAACAATTCAGGAAAACATGTTCATACCACTCGGGGCCACGGACAGACCAGGACCTGAGGTCATTTCATTACACAAAGTAGCCAGTACCATTTACTAACGAATCAGTTCACAATACCTTCTCCCCTGCATCAGACACCGCCAAGTCGGCTCCCACACCCTGGGTCCCGGGATCCACATCCCAACAGCCTCTTCCTCCTGTCCCTTCTGTGACTACTGCTGGAAGCGTGCCGTTGAGACAGAAACAAAAAGGACATCGTCACACATCAGCCAGCAGATCCGGCTCTTTTGTACACAGCTGACACAGGTTTCCAATTAACAGACACCGTGAGATCACACGTAGCGAACACTCTCGTATGAGGTGCTAAAGCAGCACAGAGCAACGCAGAGACCCTGCCCGCAGGGAGCTTACAGGCTAACAGGGACCAAACTGACCAAGGGCATCAGCTACCATCCATCGTTTTGCTTCTCTTCTTTTCTTGCAGAGAGGTGTTCGCGTGACGGTGGTGACACCAAGAAGGCAGACTCTCCATCTCACTTTCACTGAATAGGAAAAAGCCGTCTGGGGAGGGAGAAGTTGGAAACAGGTACCGTGGGGCAGAGCGAGGCTGGCAGGTCCAGAGCCAGGAGCACAGGTCTGCACCAGGCTCCCTGGTGACCGTACCCCAAGGTTTAGCAGGAGGGACTCGCCCCAAAGCAGGAGGGGAACTGGTTTTTAAAAACCATTTCCAAGTGGGGTTTTTTCTTGCAACTCTTGTTTATGCTCTAAATTTATGATACTGTTACTGCTGTATATTTAACCTATAAAAACAGAAATATTTCTACTCCAGCAATACTTTTAAGTACCACCCACAGATGTCACTCCATTCATTAAATCCCTGTCGGTGGGGTCACAGGCTCTCCTGATACTGATTAAACAAAACCTTCTAAAGCCCTTTCACACGCAGAATTTCATTGGACCCAAGCCCAATCAGGACCCTGATGAAACAGATAAGTGGTGACTGTTTATATGTTTTCCCTTCAGTGCCACCTTGAAATTTCATTTCTGATAAAGGAAATACTGTTTTCTCCTTATTTAAAGGAGAGTCCTCTAATACAAAGAGGTTTTTATTTAAGCAGAAAGTGACTTCAAATTATAGCAGCTAAAAAGTAAGTTCATTTCGCCCAAGCCAGTTAACACTTGTTCATGTATATAGTGAAGGGATATTTTATAAAGACCTTTCTGTCACTAAAATGTGGTTCCACTATTGGCTACTGTTTTAACTCTTAGCGAGATGCCAAGAGCATAAACAAAAGAATTGGCCATTCTCTCTCTCTTCCTGTCATAGGCACAAGGACCCTCCAACAGGGAAGGCAGCTGATGGTGGTCACATGAAGGCAGGAGAAGGGAAGCTAGGCCAGGACCCCCTGTTCCTGAAGTCAGTTCAGAGGGGACAAGAGGGTCTGCAGAACTCTATAGGGAGCAGACTGTACTCCCTTACCTGATTAGCCTGAAACAGAGGGCCTTGCTTGGCCTATATCCTCAGACAGACCTGGCCTGACTTAGAAGGACACAGTCCTCAGAGTCAAACCCGAGGCTGAGCCTTCAAGTACAGACCCTCATGCAGGGATGGTATTTTGTCCTCATCAACGTTACAAAGAGAATCAAACTCTTGCAGCACCACGTTCCAGTCCAGCCCGGAGCTGAAGGGGTCTTTGGGGCACAGGACCCCACCCAAATGACCCTGCCTCTCCTCTGCATAAAGCCTGATATCAGAACCAGCCTCTTGGTGGTTGTGGCAGATGTCCTGGGAGATGTGGAGAAGGGTCGCTGCCTGCTCTGCCGGGAGGGGAGGCGGGGCCCTGTGCTCTGAGCAGCTGACCCAGGGTGAGTCTGAGAGCAGCACACCCCTACGGGTATTTTTAGCTAGAACTTCCTTAATGGCATAATGAGGTTCTTCTTTAAAGAGGAAATCACCCAGGGCAGTACAACTCCCCTGATGAATCTGGGCTGTGTTGAAATGAAAAACATGTGTGCGCATTCTGAAAATAGAAACCCAGGATTAGATAAAGCAGAACTTAAGAAGGGAAAATAATTACTGATGCTAGTAAAAAAATGTATAGAATTTTAAAACTGTACCGCTTCCATTCATCTTATTTAACCAATGGATGTTTATAGAGAAATTTGAAGACAATTCAATCCTCCAATCTCTAGCTACTAAAAGACATATAAGACCTGGTGGGAGTAAGGTTTTTATCACCCGAACATAATAAAAATTACAGTTGTCCATATCTTTGATTGCTCTTATCAGTAACCTTTGGAGAACTAAATATTTAGCTTACCGCTATACATATAACAGTATAATTAGGTTTAGAGAAATTACCTAAATCAATTCTCTGCATTCTATTTTTCTGTATTTAAAAAATATTGAAACAGTATTTTAATAAATGAATTCTAACCTGAAGTGTGTGACAACATTAATCAAGAATCTTTTGGCACTTCTGCTATGTTTGTTTATTTGTTTGTTTGTTTCAGTTTTCTTTTAAATCTTTTCAATAGAACTTATTGGCGTGACATTTGTTAATAAAACTATATATGCTCCAGATGTGCAATTGTATAGTACATCATCTATAGCCTGTACTGGCTGTTCACCACCCCAAGTCAAGTCTCCTTCCACTTACCCTTCCTTTACCCTCTTCCACCTTCTCTCACCCCCTTTTTCTCTGGTAATCACCATGCTGTTGTCTGTGTCTATGACAATTTTTGTTTGTTTTTTTAATACCTTCACCTTTCTCATCCAGCTCCTACACCGCTTGCCTCTGACAACTGTCTGTTCTCTGTATCTACGAGTCTGTTTCTGTTTTGTTAGTTTATTTTGTTCATTAGATTCCACATATACGTGAAATCATATGGTCTTTGTCCTTCTCTGGCTGGCTTATTCACTGAGCATAATACTCTCCAGGTCCATTCACTGCTTTTAACCCCGCCACCGTGTGTGTGTGTGTGTGTGTGTGTGTGTGTGTGTGTGTTTTCCTACTCTGCTCAGTTCTGTTTCTCCACTGATGCAGAAATTAAGTTAAAGGTCTTGTTTTCTAAAAAAAAAAAAAAAAAAAAAAAAAGGTTGGAAATATCTTTTAAAACTGTATTCAATAAGTTATATCAAAAATTAGTAAGTTTGGGGGGAGGTACAAAGCTTGCCTGGGCAACAGCAATACAAAGCACCAGCTAACTATTCCTTCCGTCCTTTTCCTTGTAACAACAGTCATTGTTACACGTAAAAGCTAGTGTATTTATTCTCAGGGGTTTTTTCTAATTTTAAGAAATGCATTACGTCCCCTTCAAATAGGAATACAGTCATTGTCTTCATGTTATGCAGCCACTACACATGGGATTGTGTGTAGGCTCATAGCAAAGGCCTGCATTTCACTTACAAGCAGTAGGTGGTCCTGGCGCATCACAAGTGGGCACATCAGGCAAGGCAGCTTCTGCACACCCTTCCTCGGGGGATCGACAGGCATCACCCGTCTGGGAGGCCTTCACTGCGACCTGCAGGCTCTCAGCTGAGAAGCAGGAAAACAAAAGTAAGTTTAACAATAAGTATATGTACCTGCCGGGTACACTTACAGTTGCTCATGTGGAAGATAATACAATCATCTATTTAATAAAAGAGTAATATGCAAATTAGGCATCACTCCATCACAAAGATGGCCACCCCCCAGAGCCACAAGATGGTGGCGCCCAGTCTGGCTCAGCCTCGCCACTTAAGTGGTCAGGCCTGTTAGCCAGGCAGGTGGTGGGGGAGGCGGGGAGCCTAAGGGGTGGAACAGGTGATCAGAGGGGCTGGGGGTCTCCTGCCCAGGTTAGAGGCCTTCACCAGAGGCCTCAGGCATGGGCAAGGGCAGAGCCGGTGATTAGAAGGATATGAGCGTGCCCTACCCAGGCATAAGGCCTGGGCCAGAGGCCTCAGGCCTGGGCAGGGGCAGAGCTGGTGATCGAAGGGGCAGAGGCAGAGCCTGCGATCACAGGGGTCTGGGCAGGGGTGGAGCCAGCAATGCAGGAGTCTGGGGGTCCTCTGCCCAGGCCTGCAGCCTTGGCCAGAGGCTGCCAGTGGGGCAAGAGCAGAGCTGGCAAGGGCAGAGCCGGCGATGGCAGGGGGCAGGATCAGTGCCTGTGATTGCAGAGGCCTGGTCTCTGTGAAGCCAATGATCAGACGGGCTTGGGGGTCTTCTCCCCAGGCCTATAGCCTTGGCCAGAGGTTATAGACCTGGGCAGAGGTGGAGCTGGGATTGGAGGGGCAAAGGTGGAGCCAGTGATCAGCGTGAACTACAGAGGAAACCCCTTTTCTGACTGCTCATTGGCTAAGCTCCCTGTATGCCACTGGTAATATTCTTAGTAACTTGGGTAATAAGAATCCCTAAAGGCAATCTAGGGTTTTTCCACCACACTCCGGGAGATAAAAATGAAGGTCCACTGCTGGAGGGCTGAGAAATGTTATATCCTGCCCTATCCAGTTTGGCTCAGTGCATAATGCCTCAGCTTGCGGACTGCAGGGTCTGGGTTCAATTCTGACCAAGGGCATGTACCTAGGTTGCAGGCTCCTCCCTGGCTGGGGCCCAGGTCAGGGCTCATGCAAGAGGCAACCAATCAAAGTGTTCCTCTCACACTGATGTTTCTCTCTGTTTTTCCCTTCTCTTCCACATTCTCTAAAAATCAATGGAAACATATCCTCAGGTGAGGATAAAAAAAAAAAAAAAGAGAAATGTCATATCCTATGAAAGACACATTTTGAAAATGCCTAAAGAAAGTTGTCATTTTTTTATGGTGAAGGGATTGGAGTACGTGTTGATGAAAACACCTTGGTGGCTGCGGTGACTGGCAGTGGCTGCAGCAGGAGGGTGATGGGGCTGGTGGCTTCCCGATTAGCCTGGTCATCTCCCACAAAGGGAGGCCAGACTTCGGCTTAGGTCCACTCTCTGCCTTAGCAGGGAGCAGGCCTAAGCTGTCAGTAGGACACCCCCTGAGGGCTCCCAGTATATGAGAGGGGGCAGGCTGGGCTGAGGACCCCCACCCCCCAGCGTACAAATTTCATGCATCGGGCCCCTAGTTCATAAATAATGCAAAAATACACTCTGCTTTGCATACTCACAACCACAAACCCATCCGCTGTGTGTGTGTGTGTGTGTGTGTGTGTGTATTTTAACATTTAGACCAGGCAAACCATACTTGGCCTGTGTCTGTTTTTATATGGCCCAGGAGAAAAAAAAAATGGTTTTTACATTTTTGAAGGGTCAAAATACATACACATGCAGAGACAGAATAATGTGTTCCAGAAAGTTTATGTAGCCTGCAAAGCCTAAAATATTTACTATCAAGCCCTTCACAGAAAAAGTTTGCCAACCTGCAATCTAAAGCAATACTTTAAGCATCATTTTATGATAGAGTATTCAATAAAAAATCAAACTTGTATAAAAATATATCACTTCCGGTAAATGAGTAGGCTGAAAAAATTTAATCAATTTAAATATGATATTGGGCATTAGGATTTTAAGACTTGCTGCTCTGAAATGTTAGTGATTCTTCGAAGAAGAGTATTTCTCCAGCCCTGGCTGGTGTGCCTTGTTAGTTGAGTGTAGTCCTGTGCACCAAAGGTTTGCTATTTCAATTCCTGGTTAGAGCACATACCCACGTTACAGGTTCAATGTTCTCTCTCACATCCATGCTCCTCTCTCTCTCTCTCTCT
>PVJC01021465.1:0-28196 GCA_004026665.1 Murina feae
TTCTCTTCATGCACCCCCAACACCCTTAACCCCTGAAAATTGTCAGTCCACTCCCTTTCTATGCCTCTGATTCTATTCTGTTCACCAGTTTATTCTGTTCATCAGATTTTTTATTCACTTGACTCTTAGATTCACTTGTTGATAGATATATATTTGTTGTTCATAATTTTTACTTTCCTTTATCTTCTTCTTCTCAAAGGATACCTTTCAACATTTCATATAATACTGGTTGGGTGGTGATGAACTCTTTTAGCTTTTTCTTGTCTGTGAAGCTCTTTATCCGACCTTCAATTCTGAATGATAGCTTTGCTGGGTAGCTTTGTTCATCAGTTTATAATGGTCTTTATTATCCATAAAATTTTGGCTGTAAGTTCTTGCTATTCATCACTTTGAATATTTCTTGCCACTCCCTTCTGGCCTGCAAAGTTTCTGTTGAGAAATCGGCTGACAATCGTATAGGTGCCCCCTTGTACGTAACTAACTGCTTTTCTCTTGCAGCTTTTAAGATTCTCTCCTTGTCTTTTGTTCTTGGCATTTGAATTATGATGTGTCTTGGTGTGGTCCTCCTTCAGTTCCTTTTGTTTGGAGTTCTCTGTGCCTCCTGGACTTGGAAGTCTATTTCTTTCACCAGGTGGGGGAAGTTTTCTGTCATTATTTCTTCAAATAGGTTTTCAATATCTTGCTCTTTCTCTTCTTCTGGCATTCCCTATAATTCTGATGTTGGTACACTTAAAGTTGTCCCAGAGACTCCTTACACTACCTTCATACTTTTTGATCCTTTTTCTTTTTTCTTTTTTTCTTTTGGCTTTTCCGGCTGGGTGGGTTTTGCTTCTTCATATTTCATATCTTTGACTTGATTCTTGTGATCCTCTCGTCTGCTGTTGGATCTCTGTATATTATTCTTTATTTCAGTCAGTGTATGCTTAATTTCTAGTTGGTCCTTTATCATATCCTTGAGGGTCTCATTAGATTTATTGAGGGTCTCACTAAATTTATCAGCAGTTTCTAGAAAATTCTTGAAAAACCTAATAACCGTGGTTTTGAACTCTATATCCTGTCATTTTCTTTCCTCCATTTCTGTCATTTGTGATCTGTTTCTTTGTCTCTGCATTTTGGCTGCTTCTCTTTCTGAGTTAGGTGATCACTGAGAGGAATTAACCTCTAATCCACTTGGTTATGAGAGTCAGCTGTGTCTATGATGGGAGAACTTCTGTGCTGGAGACACCCTTATGGGGTAAGAGTTGTTTCAGTGGGACTTTTGTGCTCACTGCATCTGCCCCAAGTGTGTTCCTTGATGGTCCCACTCTGGCCACTGGGTGAGGCTGGCTCTTGTATCTTTAAGAAGGTCTTGATTTAACCTTTGCCTTAGGCTACTCAGCCTTTAATATGCAAAAACCTCTGAGGCAGCTTGGGAGGGGCGGGGCCTCAGGGAGTCTATGGGGTGGAGCAAATAGCTATGGCCGCTTCTCAGCCCTGAGCTAATAGACACTGGGTCTCTGTGTCCCGTGTGGTAATTGCTGCAAGCAATGCTGAGAGAAACCCGCTTTGGATTTCCTCCCGGTGCCAGTCAGTCCCCCTTCTCCAGATGTGTGCCTGGAACTGGAGTTCAGAGCAGCCAGGAACTTGTGGCTCTCTCCGTTTTGGAAAAGAACCATGTCCTCCAGAGCCAGCCCTCTCCCCGAGCCCCGTGTGCGTGCACCTCCGTACCTCTGTACTTTGCTTCTGCCACTCCTCTGAGTCTCAGACTCTTTCTAGTTGTAGAATTTTCACTCAGCCAGCCTTCCTGTGGGTGTGAGTGGTGTCTGTGTTTTCTTTTCATGGTTATTCTGAAATAGTTGTTCACGGCTGCATTTACGGTGTTTACCTTATGCAGCCATCTTGCTGTTTCTCGTTGATCTTTTGTATTGTTTTTTAAACTTTATTTCATTTATTTTTCCTCTGATTTTTTAAATTTGTTTTATTGCTTAAAGTATTACAAATAGTATTGCATATGTCTCCTTTTTTCCCCTTGACCTTCCCCCAGCCTCCCCTGCCCCCCAGTATCTTGTGTCCATTGATTATGCTTATATGCATGCATACAAATCATTCAGTTTATCTCTTAACGCCCCCAACCCTCCCCAGCCTTCCCGCTGTAGTTTGACAGTCTGTTCGATGCTGCTCTGCCTCTGAATCTATTCTTGTTCATCAGTTTATAATGGTCTTTATTATCCATAAATGAGTGAGATCATGTGGTATTTTTCTTTCAGTGACTGGCTTATTTCACTTAGATAATGCTCTCCAGTTCCATCCACGCTGTTGCAAATGGTAAGAATTCCTTCCTTTTTATTGCAGCATAATATTCCATTGTGTAGATGTACCACAGTTTTCTAATCCATTCATCTGCTGATGGGCACTTAGGCTATTTCCAAATCTTAGCTATGGTAAATTGTGCTGCTATGAACATAGGGATACATATATCCTTTCTGATAGGTGTTTCTGTTTTTTTGGGATATATTACTAGAAGTGGGATCACAGGGTCAAATTGGAGTTCCATTTTTAACTTTTTGAGGAAACTCCATACTGTTCTCCACAGTGGCTGCACCAGTCTGCATTCCCAGCAGCAGTGCAAAAGGGTTCCTTTTTCTCCACATCCTCTCCAGCACTTGTCGTTTGTTGATGATAGCTATTCTGACAGGTGTGAGATGCTACCTCACTGTTGTTTTGATTTGCATCTCCTGGATGATTAGTGATGTTGACCATGTTTTCATATGTCTCTTGGCTTTCTGAATGTCCTCTTTGGAAAAGTTTCTATTTAGGTCTTTTGCCTGCTCTGATCTTTATTACTTCCTTCCTTCTACTCACTACATGCTTTGATTGTTATCTTTGTCAAGTTTAAGTGTAAAGATAGATTGTTTATTTGAGATTTTTCTTGTTTCCTGTCATAGGCCTGTAATGCTATGAATTTTCCTTTTAGTATTGCGTTCACTGTGTCCCATCAATTTTGGTCTGTTCTGTCCTCACTTTCATTTATTCAAGGTATCTTTTTATTTATTTCTTTATCTCATTGTTAACCCATTCATTATTTATTAACCTCTGATTTAGCTCCCATGTGTTAGTGTGTTTTTCAGTTTTTTCTTTTGATTGATTTCTAGTGTTATACCACTATGGTTAAAGAAGATGCTTGATATGATTTCAATCTTTTTAAATTTATTGAGACTTGTTTTGTGTCCTAACATGTGGACTAGCCTAGACAATGTTCCAGGTGCACTTGAAACGAATGTATATTCTGCTGCTTTGGGGTGCAATGCCCTGAAGATATCAATTAAATCCATCTGATCTAAGGTGTCATTTAAGGATGCTGTTTCCTTGTTGATATTTTGTGTGTGTCTGTCACTGAAAGAGCCTCTGGAAGTACTCAAGTTGCATGAGGTAAGTTTTTAGTGAGTCACCAAGTAAGGGTGAGTGGTGTTTACCAGATCAACACACGTTCAATCTCAGTGCCAGTGCTGTGTTCAAGGGCACTTGGCAAATTGTCTAGGGTATACAAGTCTAGCTGCCACTCTCTGGGTGCCTGCATTCCTTTATAGTTGGGGAGGATCTCAGGGATTTGTCAGAGTGAGGCCCATAGTGTTTATCAGGTCCAAGCATACCAAGATTTGGTTGCAGGGAGGGCTCTGCCCTGGTTGGGTTTGCCAAAAGAAATGGCCCCCATCCTAAAGTCATACAACTCAGTCTGAACAAGATTCTGCTGGAAGCCCAGCTCAACAGGGTGGGGCTGCCAGAAGGAGAGAGGATCAGACTAGTGGATCTCCTGTGAGGTGAAGCTATCGGCCAGGCTGGGAGATGGTGTGGGAAGAGTGAGCTCCACTCTAGAACCACACAACACAGTCTATCCTGGTTTCTGCCCAAACCCCAGCAGGGCAGGGCCACCAGGAATCAGCAGGTTGGGGCCTCCAGGAACCCAGAGGATGAGGCTAGTGGATCTTCCATGAGGCCATGTTGAGTAGTTTTTAGCAGAGGAATTGGAAGGATAAAGAGCATATACATTATTGGTAATGCTTTTTCCCTCCCAAATATATTGCTTTGAGCTAAATATACACCGAGTTGCCAGATTATTATGACCACCTGACGTTTGTAGGCAAATTTGCCATATTGCATCATATGGGATATGGAAGCCAAAGGCCTGTTGGAACACCTTTGCTGTCTGCAGTTACCAAGATAAAACATCTCCAATTCACACAGGAACACAAAGATTGGACAGTCGAGCATCGGAAAAAAGTCACGTGGTCCAATGAATCACGTTTCCAGTTGCATCATGCAAATGGCAGAGTGAGAAGTTGGCAGAAACAGCATGAAAGCATGCACCCCACATGCATGAGTACAACCCTTCAAGCTGGTGGGAGCAGCATTATGGTTTAGGGCATGTTTTCCTGGCATGATTTGAGCCCTTTAATTCATGTGGAGCAACATCTGAATAGCACAACATACCTAAGTATCATTGCTGATCAAGTTCATCCTATCCTGTTGATGACCTATCCCCCAATGGAGATGGTTTCTTCCAACAAGACAATGTGCCATGCCACGGTGCTCATATTGTGCAGGTTTTAAGAACATGAGGGAGACTTTACCTTACTTAGGTGGCTCCCACAATCATCAGATCTCAATCCAATTGAGCATTTGTGGGATGAAGTTAAAAGAGCCATCAGGCAGCTGATTCCACAACCATCAAATCTTACAAGCTGGACAGTGCTATTCATCAGGCATGGTGTCAGATTCCTTGCATCACCTTTCAACATCTCATGGAGTCAATGCCAAGAAGAATCGCCGCAGTATTGAAGGCAAAAGGTGGCCCAACAAAGTATTGATGGGGTGGTCATAATAATCTGGCCACTCAGTTTATATTCATATTCAACACATAACTTTGTACCTATTTTTTAAAATATGTCTTGATTGATTTCAGATGCAAGGGAGAGGGAGAGAGAGACAGAAACATCAATGATGAGAGAGAATCACCAATTGGCTGCCTCCTGCACACCCCCCACTGGGACAGAGCCCATAACCTGTGCATTGCTCTTGATCAGAATTGAACCTGGGATCCCCTGTTTGCAGGTTGAGGCTCTATCCACTGAGCAAAACCGGCTAGGGCAATTTTTGGCAACTATAATAAAAGCATAATATGCTAATTAGACCAGACAGCCAAACAACCTTCTGGACATGCTTCTGGACAAAATTGCAGTGGCAGGGGGCTGAGGCAGAGTGGTCAGGAGCAATCAGGCAGGCAGGCAGTTAGGGGAGATGAGGCCGTCAGGCAGAGGTGGTTAGTGGCAGTCAGGCAGGCAGGCAGAGGCGGTTAGGGGCGAACAGGCAGACAGGCAAGTGGTTAGGAGTGATCAGGCAGGCAAGTGAGTGGTTAGGGACAATCAGGCAGGCAAGCAGGTAGGCCTGTGGTTAGGAGCCAGCAGTCCCAAATTTCTAGAGGAATGTCCGATTGCGAGTTTAGGCCCAATCCCTCTGGGAATGTCCAAGTGATGGCTTAGCACTGCCACAGAGGCGGGAGAGGCTCCTACCACCACCTCTATGTTCACCAGCCATGAGCCCAGCTTCTGGCTGAGTGGCACTCCCCCTATGGGAGCATACTGACCACCAGGGAGTAGCTCCTGCATTGAATGTCTGCCTCCTGGTGGTTAGTGCATGTCATAGCGACTGCTCATTCCAACATTTGCTCTATTTGCATATTAGCCTTTTATTATATAAGATAAGATATCCCCCCCTCTCTCAGAGAGGAAGGGAGAGGTAGAGAGACATAGAAACATCAATGATGAGAGAGAATCATTGATGGGCTACCTGCTATACTTCCCCCACCAGGGATTGAGCCTGCAACTCAGGCACATGCCCCAACTGGAATCAAGGTCAACGTTCGACCACTGAGCCATGCCAGCTGGGCCATATTTGGTAACACTTTGTTATAAAATAATTTCAGACTTACAGAAAAGTTGCAAAGACATTCATATTCATTGCACCCCAGTTTTCCCAAATGTTAACAGTTTATTATTTGATTTGTTATTTCCTTTCAATATATATGAATATTCCCTTTTTTCCCTAAACCATTTCAAAGTAAATTTTAGGCATGATATTCCCTTAACCCTAAATACTTCAGCACGTATCTCTCAGAACAAAATATTTCTTTTATGTAGGCATGGTGAAATTGCCCTGGCTGGGTAGCTTAGTTGGTTAGAATGTCCTGGTACATCAAGGTTGTGGGTTCGATCCCTAATCAGGGCACACACAAGAAGCAACCAATGAATGCATAAGTAGAACAACAAATCAACATTTCCCTTTCTCTCTCTCTCTCTAAAATAAATCAATAAAAAATAAAATATCAGGAAATTAATATTAATAAAATACTATTATTTAACATATAGGCCACATTCATAGTTCTCCAATTGTACAAATAATAATATTCTTTGTACAAATAGAACGGTGGTGGTTTCCAGGATGTAATTCTGGATCATACATTGATTTGTTAGTTCTAGCTAGCCTCCTTTAATCTGAAACTCAGACTGCCCTTGCCTTTCATAAGACATTCCTTTTTTTAAAAGAATAGTTTATTGAGTTTTAGAGAGTTAAAGGGAAATATCCATGTGAGAGCAGAACATCAATCAGCTGCCTCTGCATGTCCCCTGCTGGGGATTGAGCCTGCAATCCCA
Source organism: Murina feae (assembly GCA_004026665.1). Taxonomy (NCBI): domain Eukaryota; kingdom Metazoa; phylum Chordata; class Mammalia; order Chiroptera; family Vespertilionidae; genus Murina; species Murina feae. Next base: position 6,687 of record PVJC01021465.1, read on the forward strand.
CATGTGCCTTGACCAGGAATCCAATCAGCAACCTTTTGTTGCAGAGAATTATGCTCAACCAATTGAGCCACTAAGGCTAGGGCTCTTTGCATTTTTTAATTATTATTATTTTATTTTGAAGCAATCACAAACATAGAGAAAAGTTTGAATTACAATAGGGAATGTCTTGGGGTTTTCTTTCTGAACCATTTGCGAGTTATTCACCTGATGCCCATTATCCTGAATAATTGTGTGGTTTTTGTTTTGTTTTTTGCCAACAAGGATATTTTTCTATCTAATTATAATATAACCATTTAAACTCAGAAATTAACATAAATGGACTACTAATATCTAATTCTCAAGTCCCAATCAAGTTTCATCAATTGTCCCCAAATGATCTATTATCACAAAGAATTCAGTTCAGAACCATATGTTGCTTTTAGATGTCATGTATCTTTCATCACCTTCAATCTGGAATAGTTCATTGGTCTTTCAATGACTTTCAAGATTTTGGCACTTTTGAAGCCTATGGGCCAGGTATTTTTGGAGAATGTTCCTTGACTTGGGTTTGTCTGATTTTTCCTCATGATGAGATTCAGGTTACATTTTTGGAGAGACTATCACAGAAGTGACACTGTACTCTGCATTCTGTCAGGTGGAGCATGATTTCGATGTGTCCTATTCCTAATGATATTCCCTTTGATCACTTGACTAAAGTGGTATGTACCAAGCTTCTCTACTGTGAAGTTATTCTTTGTAATTATAAATATTTCGTGGGGAAATGCTTCAATACTGTGTAAAACTTTTATTTGTCATCAAACTTTTAATATATTCATTTGTTTACTTATATCACTATAGACTTCGTTTCCTATTTTATTAGTGGGTTGTAATCCATTACTATCATTGTTTCCTTTGATGCTCAAGTTGTCCCTCAAGCCGGATACTGTGTTCTTTCTTTGAGCACTTCCTTACTTTCTAGTACAAGATGTTCCAGGCTCATCTGTACTTTCTTTTTTTCTTTTCACCCAAAAGCGGTGTTTTTCCTTTGCCCTTTCTTGACGGCTCAGTGGGTCATTAGCAAAAGGCCCAACGAGTGCTTTTCAAAAGGGCTCATCTGTACTTTCAATCAGCCATTTTCTGAGGAGCACTGGTTCTCTTTAGTAGAAAATAGTATTTAGCAGCCAAATCTGGGCACTAAGTGTAGATATTCCTATTGGTGTGTTGCTGCTTCCTGGCCCTCTTAGAGTTTCACTTATACACTTTTACTCAAATGCTTATACACACATTCACACATTCTATCTATCTATCTATCTATCTATCTATCTATCTATCTATCTATCTTCTATCTAGTCTAATATGCTCCATCTAACATCAGAGGGTTCATACTAGTTTTCTCTTTTTCTGGATTTGCAACAATTTATGACAATGAGAAATTTAGTTTCTACTAGTCTTTATATGTTTAACCATTTTATCAGTACTCTATGTAATTGTGCTGTGAGGTTTCTTTACCTTTTAAAATAATAACTACCATTTGCTGGCTGCTTATCATGTATCAAGCTCTATTCTATTTGCTTTACATAAAAAATTTTCTTTTTCAGTATACTCTGTAAGACAAGCATAATTATATCCATTTTAGAAAGGAAATTGAGGCATAGAGAGAGTAATTTTCTCAAGGTAAGGTAGCTGGGGGAAGAGCATTCTAACAGAGAAAACAGTAAATGCAAATGACCTGAGGTAAGGGTCTATCTACCATGTTCAAGAAGGAGCAAGGTGTCTTGTGGTCTGGGACTGAGGGAGGCAGAGGAAGAGTAATAGATGATGAGGTCAGAGAGGGACTTGGAAGCCAGACTGTGTAGAGGCTTGTGGGCCATGATTTTACCTTATCTTCAGAACAAGAGGGGAGACACTGGAGAGTTATAAGAAGAAGAATGACATAATCTGACATACATTTTAAGAAGGTCACTGTGCCAGGCTAGCTTGCCCTGACCTGGAATCAAACCAGTGACCTCTTTGTTCATGAGTCAATGCTCAACCACTGAGTCACACCAGACAGGCAATTTTATGTGGGGGGTGGGTTTAAACAAAGATTTGCAAATTATATAAGCTTCAGGCCCTACATATAGAGTATGACCTTACTCACACTCTATATTCAACCAGCAAGTCCAGATGGCTACACTGTTACAATATATCCATAATTCAACCCCTTCCTTCTACCTCAACTGCTACTACTCTGGCCCTAGCCACTCTCATTTGGATTACTGCAATAGTTCCTGACTAGTCCCCCTACCTCCTCCCCATAATATTCCCTTCTATAGTCTATTCCCAACATAGCAAACAGAGGGATCGTTTCATAAAATAAATTATATTATGTAACTATGCTGCTCAAAACTTTTCAATAGCATCAGATCTCAAAGAAAAAAAATCAAGCTCTGACACCATCTCCTACCATTCCACACCAGCCATACCATCTTCCTTGCTATTCTTCAAGCACACTTCACAAGATTCCCCTTCACAGGTTTGCACTGGCTTCTGCCTCCCCCTAGAAAGTTCTTCCTTTTATCTCACCTCCTTCATGTCTTTGCATAAATATCACGGTTTCAATGGGCCTTACCTTGGCCTCCCCATCAAAATTTTCACCCACTCACTGACCCATCCCCTCTGTACACTCTATCCCATTTACCTTGCTCCCTACTTTTTCTCTTTCCCATAGTACATATCACTTTTTAAAACTAGGCAGTTTATTTATTAATTATATTTATTATTTTTCACTTCTCTCCTCTTTCAAGAATGCTCACAAGCACAGAAATCTTTATTTTACTTACCTCTGTATCCTCAATACTTAGAATAGTGCCTGGCACCTAGTAGGTACTTAGTATTTATTGAATGAATGAATAAATGAATCAAGAGTGATCCTAGTAGGGAGAAGAGAATATACAAAGATCCATAAATGAAAGAGTATATGCCTTATTCAAGCAACACAAAGACTTAAGGACAAAGATAAAGAAGGAGAGTGGCCCAACTGAGGCTGGCAAGGCCACCAGGAACCAGAGGAGGAAGAGCTCAGTAGACCAGAGTAATGATACTGAACTTCAGAGCAAAGCAAATACATTAAGGAGTTATAACCATGAGAGTGGTGTGATAGTACTTGGGAGAGATCATTAGCAGTTGTATAGGTGGGGGTAAAGTGGGGGAAGATGGGAGAGACTAGAAAAGACCAGTTAATAAGATATTGGACTAGTCTAGTCAGTGTGTCTCAGTTGTTGATCTTCAACCTATTCATCAGGAAGTCATGATTCAATTCCCAGTCAGGGCACATGCCTGAGTTGTGGGCTTGATCCCAGTAGGGGGTGTACAGGAGGCAGCCTATTGATGATTTTCTCTTATCATTGATGTTGCTCTCTATCCTTCTCCCTTCCTCTCTGAAATAAATAAAAACATATTTTTAAAAATTTTTTAAAGAAGCTATTGGACTATAGTTGATAACATTTTATATATATATATGGTTAATATGCTAAGTGTCCATCTAGATAATGATGTCACATAGCAACACCCGGCTTCCTCTCCCTAGCGGCAACTAGTCTCCTTGCAATTTCTTGTTTTATAGCCAGGTGGAAACATTTCACACTTTAACCAGATGCTTATGAAGCATTTTCCCATGCCTCATCTCATTTGATCCTCACAGAAGTCCTGGAGTAGGTAGATAGGAGACTCGGTAGAATCTTATTTTCTATCCATTAGCTGGGAAACGGAGATTTACAAAGCTTAGAAATTTGACACAACTGAAAAGAAGTAAGAAATGGTAGACCTTGAAAATGACTTTAGGTTTTCTCACTGCGTAGAGTACAGTCAAACACTGCTGCAGTTAAATATGTTACCCTTTGTTCTCCTTTCATGATCTACAATAATAATCTGCTTCGTGTCCTAACTGGTTTGGCTCAGTGGATAGACCGTTGGCCTGCGGCCTGAAAGGTCCCAGGTTCAATTCCTGTCAAGGGCATGTACCTTAGTTGCGGGCACATCCTCAGTAGGGGGTGTGCAGGAGGCAGCTAATCGATGTTTCTCTCTCATTGATGTTTCTAACTCTCTATCTCCCTTCATCTTTGTAAAAAATCAATAAAATATATATTTTTTTAAAAATAATAATCTGCTTCATGTTGATATTTACTGCTGTATTGCTGACAATTACCTGAAAGAGAAGTTGGAGCACTTTACTGAGCTGAAAAAAGTTTAGCTAAATCAGAAAACAGGTCTAATTAAGCAAGTTTGTTCTATATCTATAAAAGGCTAAGTTGACTTGTGCATGCATGATACATATAAAGCTCTCGCTGGTGCCAATTGCACGTGTGTGTTTCAATCTGTCATTGTTAATTGTGAATTTGGTTGACACTTCTATTATAGAGAAAGGGCAAGTAGCAATATTAAAATATGTATTCTAATTCATTTCCTTTCAATGTGCACAAATTCATGAACCAGGCCACTAGAATTTTATAAGTGAAACTTGCTAAAAGAGTAGAATTTTAATGTTCTCACAAAAAAGGTTAATATGTGATATAATAGTTACATTAACCTGGAGGGGGGGAATCCTTTCATAATGTATATCAAATCATCATGTTGTAAAGTGTTAATAGTTTGCAAGTTTATTAGTTATACATCAATAAAGCTGGGGAAAATTATCATACAGTACAATGCGTGTGTTTTTTTTATCTTCACTGGAGGAATTATCTAATATAATACAATAGTAATATGCAAATTGACTGTTACCTGAGACACCTAAGCCACGCCCACCAGCCAAGCCACGCCTCCCAGCCAACCAGAGCAGCTGTATGCAAATTAGCCCAGCCAAGATGGAGGTCGACAGCCATGGAGCTAGAGCAAACCAGAGGCTTCTGTTGCAACTGCCTGCCTAGGCTGGCTGAGCCTCTGCTCATGGCCAGGCCTGCCAGCCAATCAGAGTGGCTGTATGCAAATTAACCCAGCCAAGATGGAAGCCAGCAGCTACGGAGCTAGAGCAAACCAGAGGCTTTTGTTGCAACTGCCTGACTAGGCTGGCTGAGCCTCTGCTCACGGCCAGGCCTGCCAGCCAATCAGAGCAGCTGTATGCAAATTAACCCAGCCAAGATGGAGGCTGGCAGGGCGGCTCTGCACTGGGAGCCTCCGTGGCTGCCATAGCTGTGCCAGGTGTGTCAGCTCAGTCGGGGGGAGTCCGGCCTGGGGCCTACTCGGGGCATCCAGGAGAAGCTGTCCTGGGTCTGCTGCCTGGCTTTGCCCCTGGGGGCCTCCTCGGGGGCGTGTGGGAGCACCCATCGAGGTTCCGCTACCTTCATCTGCCCCGCAGGGCCTCCACAGGGCGTGCAGGAGCATTTGCTGCACAGTGCGGAGAATCCGAAGCCAGTCCACTGCCTGGCTCCACCCCAGGTGTGTTTGCTCAGCAGCAGGGCCCCACTGAGGGATCCTGCACCATCATCCGCCCCTGGTTCGCCACCCAGCTCTGCGCCGGGTGTGTCCCCTCAGCAGTGGGGGTCCACCAGGCGTGTGCGATTGTGGGCCCTCCGGTGGAAAACGTCCAGGCCTGCACTCACCAGCCCTCCCACCCCCCGTGCACGAACCCTGAAGGGGCTGTGGGCAGCCTGAAAATGGCCCTCAGCCCCTCACTCAGGCTGGCCAGTCATACCAGCATGTAGACATATCCCCTGAGGTGTCCCAGACTGCAAGAGGGCACAGGTTGGGCTGAGGGACCCCCACCCCCCGAGTGCACAAATTTTTGTGCACCGGGCCCCTAGTCATACAATAAAATGTGTTGTTGTTTTTTTAATCATCACTCAAGGATACTTTCTTATTATAATTATTTGTAAAATCTTTATTGTTCATATTATTACAGTTGTTCCTCTTTCCCCCCCCATAGCTCCCCTCCTCCAAGTTCCCACCCCACCCTCTGCCCTTACCCCCCTGCACTGTCCTCATCCATAGGTGTACGATTTTTGTCCAGTCTCTTCCCATACCCCCAACACCCCTTTCCCGCTGAGAATTGTCAGTCCCCTCCTTTTTTATGCCTCTGATTCTATTCTATTCACCAGTTTATTCTGTTCATCAGATTTTGTTATTCACTTGATTTTTAGATTCACTTGATAGATACATATTTATTGTTCATAATTTTTATCTTTACTTTTTCTTCTTCCTCTTCTCAAAGGATACCTTTCAGCATTTCATATAATACTGGTTTGGTGGTGATGAACTCCTTCAGCTTTTTCTTGTCTGTGAAGCTCTTTATCTGACCTTCAATTCTGAATGATAGCTTTGCTGGGTAAAGTAATCTTGGTTGCAGGTTCTTGCTATACATCATTTTGAATATTTCTTGCCACTCCCTTCTGGCCTGCATGGTTTCTGTTGAGAAATCAGCTGATAGTCGTATGAGTTCCCCCTTGTAGGTAACTAACTGCTTTTCTCTTGCACCTTTTTTAAAAATATATTTTATTGATTTTTTACAGAGAGGAATGGAAAGGGATAGAAAGTTAGAAACATCGATCAGCCGCCTCCCACCCACTCCCCACTGGGGATGTGTCCACAACCAAGGCACATGCCCTTGACCGGAATTGAACCCGGGACCCTTGAGTCCACAGGCTGACGTTCTATTTACTGAGCCAAACCAGCCAGGGCTCTCTTGCTGCTTTTAAGATTCTCTCTTTGTCTTTTGCCCTTGGCATTTTTTAAAATATATTTTATTGATTTTTTTACAGAGAGGAAGGGAGAGGGATAGAGGGTCAGAAACATTGATGAGAGAGAAGCATTGATCAGCTGCCTCCTGTACACCCCCCACTGGGGATGTGTCCACAACTAAGGTATATACCCTTGACCAGAATCAAACCTGGAACCCTTCAGTTAGCAGGCCAATGCTCTATCCAGTGAACCAAACCAGCTAGGGCTGCCCTTGGCATTTTAATTATGATGTGTCTTGGTGTGGTCCTCTTTGGAGTCCTTTTGTTTGGGGTTCTCTGCGCTTTCTGGACTTGTAAGTCTATTTATTTCACCAGGTAGGGGAAGTTTTCTGTCATTATTTCTTCAAATAGGTTTTCAATGTCTTGCTCTCTCTCTTCTTCTGGCACCCCAATAATTGTGATGTTGGTATGCTTGAAGTTGTCCTAGAGGCTCCTTACACTATCTTCCTATTTTTGGATTCTTTTTTCTTTTTGCTTTTCCAGTGGGGTGTTTTTTGCTTCTCCATATTTCAAATCTTTGACTTGATTCTTAGGATCCTCTAGTCTGCTGTTGGATCTCTGTATATTATTCTTTATTTCAGTCAGTGTATGCTTAATTTCTAGCTGGTCCTTTTTCATATCCTTGAGGGTCTCGCTAAATTTATCACCAGTTTCTAGAAAATTCTTGAAAAAACCTAATAACTGTGGTTTTGAACTCTATATCCAGTAGTTTGCTTTCCTCCATTTCTGTCATTTGTGACCTGTTTCTTTGTCTCCGAATTTTGGCTTCTTCCCTGTGTTGATAGAGTGGCTTTGTGTGCTAGGTGTTCTATAGGGTCCAGTGGCTCAGCCTCCCCAATAACCTGAGATGGATACTCTTGGTGCACCCCTTTGTTGGCTTTGTGCACAGTCTTGTTGTAGCTAAGCCTTGATTGCTGTTGGTATCACTGGGAGGAATTGACCTCCAGGCCACTTGGCCGTGACAATCAGCTGTGTCTGTGGTGGGAGAACTTCTGTGCTGGAGACACCCTTATGGGGCAAGACTTGCTTCAGTGGTGCTTTGGTGCTCACTGAGTCTGCCCCTGAGTGTGTCTCATGGATCTGAGGAGTTGTAATCTGAATGGTGCCACTCTGACCACTGGGAACACTGGCTCTTGGATCTCTAAGGAGGTACTAATTTAGCCACCGCCTGAGGCTACCCAGCCTTTTATATGCAAAAGCCTCTGAGCACAGCTTGGGTGGGGCGGGGTCTTGGGGAATCAACAGGGCAGAGCAAACAGCTATGGCTGATCCTCAGCACAGCTCTAAGAGGCCCCAGGTCTCAGTGTCTCGTGGTAATCACTGCAAGCACTGCTGAGAGAAATCCTCCCTGGAGTTCCTCTCAATGCCAGATAGTCCAGCTTCTCCCTGTATGAGTCTGGGTCCCCAGAAACTGGCCCAGCACTGGAGTTCAGAGCCGTCAGGAGCTTGTGACTCCCTCCCGATTGAAAAGGACAACCGCATCCTCAGTTGCCAGCCCTTTCCACTTGCACACCTCTGTACCTATGCACTTTACTTCTGCACCTCCTCTGAGTCTCAGTGTGCTTTTTCCTTTCCTTCTAGTTGTAGAATTTCCACTCAGCCAGCCTTCCTGTGGTTCTGGGTGGTGTCTGTTTTTTCCTTTCATTGTTGTTTTGAAGTGGTTGTGCAAGGCAGCAATTTCAGGTGTTTATCTATGCCGCCATCTTGTTTTTTTTCCGTAAAATGTGTTTTTAAAAAAGGTTATTGGGGTAGTCCAGACAAGAGGTGATGGTGTCTCAAGCAAATTTGAGTGGTGGCAATGGATATGTAATAAAGTAGAAAAATAATAAAAATGTATAGGAAGTAGAATGAGCTCTAATGATGAACCAAAAGAAGAGGGTCTTTGATGAGAAGTGTGTGGTCATTTGGCTCACTGCTACTAAAAGGTCAAGCAAACAAGGACTAAAAAATGTCTATTGGAATTTAGTGACAGGGAAGTAAATAGTGATCTTGTCAAGAGCAACCTCAAGAAATGGATATGGTGAAAGTCAGCCTAGTACATTGACAAGTTAGTGCAATCTGAGGAAGTGGAGGCCACTTTGCATATCTACCATGAATCAAATACTTATGTAGCTCTCAATATATGCCACTTTCCTCCCTCCCTTCCCTGTGATAATGATATTGCACACCTGCAATAGTATTGCTAATTAAATAAACTCTAGCTAAAGAAAACATGTGAAATTAAAATAATACCATAAGTAGTTAAATATTTACTATTCATTTGATATCAGATTAAATAAAACATTAAATTCAAAAATTGACCAGAAAAGCAGCTGGTATTGAATATTCAAGCTCCCAGAGGAACACATTAATGAATTATTTTTAAAGCTGAACAGCTTCACACTTATTCTGTTCAAAGAATAGGAACACAATCATTTCTCAATTATCACTTTATAAAATGAATATACTAGGTGTACTGGTTAATAATGAGGATTTTTTCAATAGATGGAGTTACACATATGTTGATATATATGCGATTTGATACGTATGGTATTTTGTTGTATTGACAACAAGCTTAGAAACTTCATATGTCAAATATTCTGAAGGTATTAACATCATAGATATTTTTACGCTTAAAAATGTTGTGTTTTGTGCTCAAAAAGAGCATTTGCAGGAAGTTTTAATTCATTGCTTTATTTTTAATAAAAGTGCCGCTGAATACTTAGGGAAGCTTATGGTGAACATGCTCCATCTCAAGATACTTGTGAATGCTGGTTTAAACACTTTAAAAGTGATGATTTTTATGTGAATGATAAAGAACATCCATGTCAACCGAAAAAATTTGAAGACCAACAATTACAAGCATTATTGGATGAATATGTGTGTCAAACTCAAAAACAACTTTCAGAAAGATTAAACGTTGTTCAGCAAACAATTTCCAATCATTTACAAGCAACGGGAAAGATTTTAAAGGAAGGAAAATGGGTGCCACATCAACTGAACGAAAGACAAATGAAAAACCGAAGTCATCAGTAAAGTGTTGCTTCAATGTCATGAAAGTCTTTTTTGCATCAAATTGTGACTGGCAATGAAAAGTGGATTTCTTCTGAGCAGCCCAAATGCACAAAATCATGGGTTGATCCAGGTCAACCATCAACTTTGACTGCAAGGCCAAATTGCTTCGGAAAGAAGACAATGTTCTGCGTTTGGTGGCATCAGGAAGGTGTGGTGTATTATGAGCTTCTAAAACCAGGTGAAACTGTTAATACTGACCGTTACTAACAACAAATAATCAATTTGAACCACAACTTGATCATAAAATGATCAAACTAATTTTGCTTCATGATAACGCACCATCAAACACTTCAAAACCAGTTAAAGACATGTTAAAAGATCTTGCCTGGGAAGTATTAACCCACCTGCTGTATTCAACAGACCTTGGTCCTTCAGATTACACTTGTTCCGATCGATGGCACATGAACTTTCTGAGCAGCACTTCAAAACGTACGAAGAAGTAGAAAATTGGTCTCTGAATGGTTTGCCTCAAAACAAGAAAAGTTCTATTGGGACGGTATCCACAAATTACCTGAAAGATGGGGGAAATGTGTAGCTAGCAATGGACATTACTTTGAATAAAGCACTTTTGATGTTTCTCTTGAAATTATCATGTTTTTTTTGGATTACAAAATCCACATTATTAACTGGTCAATAATTAGTCTGCATTATTAACCGGTTGATAATTATCCACATTATTAACCAGTTGATAATTAATCCATGTTATTAACTGGTTAATACTTAATCTAAATTATTAACCAGATAATAGTTAATATGCATTATTAACCAGTTAATGCTTAATTTACATTATTAACCAGTTAATAGTTAATCAGCAGATGAGTGGATTAGAAAACTATGGTACGTCTTCACAACGGAATACTATCTAATCTAATAAAAGAGTAACATGCAAATTAACCATCACTCTGAGACACCTAAGCCACGCCCACTAGCCAAACCACGCCCCCAGCCAATCAGAGCAACTATATGCACATTAACCCGGCCACGATGGCAATTAATTTGTATACACGGGGCAGAGTGAAGACTGAAGACAGCCTGGAAGGAAGCCAAATTCTGCAGAAGGGAGCCAAGCAGTAGAGAAGGGAGGGAGCAAGGCAGCGGAGATGCGAGGCAGCAGAGACTGTGGAGATGGGAGGGAGCAAAGTGGCAGAGAAGGGTGGGACCTGAGGCAGCAGAGATGGGAGGAAGCGAACCAGTGCAGAAGGGACCAAAGCCTGCCTCAGTGGACTTTGCTCCATTCTCTGCTTTGCTCCAGCTCAGGAAGCCCTATTGTTAGCAGGAATAGGCTGAGGAAGCCCTATTCTTGCAGGAATTTTCCTGCAATGGGCCTCTAGTGCTAAGATAAAAAAGAAGGAATTTTTATCATTTGCAACAGCATGGATAGAACTAGAGAGCATTATGCTAAGTGAAATAAGCCATTCAGAGAAAGATAAATATCACGTGATCTCATTCATTTGTGGATTATAATGAGCAACATAAACCAATGAACAAAAACAGATTTAGAGACAGAGAAGCATCAATTAGATGCTCAAACCTCAGAGGGAAAGTAGGGGAGGGTGGGGATAAGGGGGAGATGTCAACCAAAGGACTTCTATGCATGCATATAAGCATAAGCTATGAACGCAGACAACAGGGGGTGAGGGTTAGGGGGAGCGAGGGACAATGGATGAATAAGGACACATTTGTAATGCCTTAATCAATAGAGAGAAAAAACTAGCAAGTTACAATGGTCACAGTTTTCTTCTAAAAATAGGAAGGCAGTTGTCCAGCTGGTGTTGCTCAGTGGTTGAGCATTGACCTATGAACCAGGAGGTCATAGTTCAGTTCCTGGTCAGGGCACATGCTGGATTTCAGGCTCTACCCTCAGTGTGGGGCATGCAGGAGGCAGCTCTTCAATGATTCTCTCTCATTGATGTTTCTATTTCTCTTTCCCTCTCCCTTCCTTTCTGAAATCAACAAAAACTTTAAAACATAGGAAGGCAGTTTATGTAATTTGTGCCAGTGTGCAGAGGGGAAACCAGATGGTTTTGCCGGTAAACTTTCAGATTTCTGCTAGAATAGGGAGAAACAGATGGAAGGCAAATACAGTGGCTCATGAGATAGAGAATCGTTGTTTCAAATCAGGGGTAAAAAGAAATAAAGTTAAGTTCATTTCCAGAAATTTCATGTTCCCAGACTTGGGAATTACTTTTCAATAATGACTCTTCTGAAGTGTAATACTAGAATGTCATTTTTGTTTAGGCACAGCTTCAGAGGTATCAAAAAAAAAATAATCCCAAAGTTGGAAATAAGGGGGGGAAAGGATACCATATCACATTGGGAGGTATTAAAAAGGCCAACAAGGATTATAAAATTATCCAAAGAAAAGTACCTTCTATTTGGCACATTGTTTACTATTGACAAAGTTTGGACTCTGTGAGGTTACCTGTTGATTTGTAGATTTGTGTCTGGTAGAAAAGACAAACCCGTAGACTATGGTATCACTGCCCTGTGGAATATTAACCAGTTGTATACTTAAATTAGAAATTTTATTTGTACATTTTCTTTTACCAATTTCTATAAATACCCAGATCCCCATATGGCCTTGAGGCCAACTTTACCATTCTGCTATTTCCCCTATCAATGAATTGAGTATCAGCTGATATGTGTTCATTTTTTTAAATCTATCTTTATTGTTCAGATTATTACAGTTGTTCTTTTCCCCCCCATAGCTCCCCTCCTCCCAGTTCCCACCCCACCCTCTGTCCTTACCCCCCTCCCCCCGCTGTCTAGGCTCTATCACACAACCCCAGCACTCAGGCTGGCCACAGCCTCAAGGGACCATGGACATGCAGCTTGTCCCTCTCCCAGACCAGGCTGTAGGCGCAGGCACAGCTACTGGCACCCAGGACCATGGGGCGGGCAGCTTATTCCTCTCCCAGGCCACAGCCTAGCTGGTCCCCATTCCTCTCTCAGGAGCTCATTTGTGCCTGGCTAGTCCCCATTCCTCTCTCCCCAGTGTTGAGTGTCTGAGCCGTTACAGTGTGAAGGTGTGAGGCCGTGATGACCATTTGCATATTAGCTCTTTATTATATAGGATGTCACCTCAATAGATTCAAATAAAAAATTTTAACTCTACATTTAAAAATGTATTAAGTGGTAAATTTTATGCTATGTATAGTTTATGCACAATTTTTAAAATAAAAAATTTTTAAAACAAAAAGAGGAAAGGAGATATTACTCTCTAATCTCACTGCTAAAGTTAGCATATAGAATCCATTATTAATATATTCATTAAACATATTTATTGAATGCCTGTTATATGCCAAGCACATGTCTAGGTACTAAGAATACATTTGTGAGCAAAGCAATATCCTTCTCCTTGTGGAGATTACTTCTAATGGGGGAGAAAGAAAATAAAAAATTGGACAGGGAAGGATGTATATGGGTAAGCAGAAGTAGGTTTACAGTTGTGAGTATGCAAAACAGAGTTTACTCTTTATACTATTATTTATTAATTATGTATTATTTATTTGTATTATTTCCATATGAACAACTGTAAACCTACTTCTTCCAAGTCTGTATTGTGTCAGATGATGACAAATTATATAGGGAAAAATAAGGCAGAGAAGAGAGATTATGAGTGATAGGGGAGGTTGTAATTTTATACAAGGAAGACCTCACTGATAGTGACATATGAGCAGAGACCAGGAAGAAATAAGGGAGCGAGTCATGCATATATCCGAAAGAAGAGTGTTCTAGGCATGAGGAGGAGTAACCAGGCTAAAGTCCCAAAGCAGAAGTAGGTTTGGCATGTGCAAGGAACCACCAAAACACACACACACACACACACACACACACACAGCGGTGCTGAAATGTAATAAATTAGGGAAGTGGAGTAAGAAAGAAGGTCAGCCAGGCTAGTGTTACTCAGTGGTTGAGCCTCAACCTATGAACCAGGAAATCATGGTTCAATTCCCAGTCAGGGCACGTGCCTAAGTTTTCAGGCTCCATCATCAGTAGCAGGTGTGCAGGAGGCAGCCAATCAATGATTCTCTGTCATCATTGATGTTTCTCTCTCCCCCTCTCCCTTCCTCTCTGTAATCTATAAAAATACATTTTTTTAAAAAGAAAGAAAATCGGAGAGGTGTAGAGGAGCACAGATCAAGTAGGTCTCTGAAGGCCATAGAAAGGTCTTTGGACTTTACTCTGAATAAGGATGGAAATTATTGGAGAGTTTTAGTTTTAAGCAGAGGAGGGACCTGATGTGATTTCACTTTAAAATGATCACTTTGGTTGCTGTGTTGAGATTAGACTGAAAGAGGGCAAGGCAAGGAGGAAAATTAGCAGGCTATTGCAATAATACAGGTGGAAAATTATGGTGGCTGAGGCCAGGGTGGTGGCAGTGAAGATGGTGAGAAGTGCTCAGTCTCTGTACATATGTGGAAGTAGAGACAATAGCATTTGCTGAGGGACTGGATATTAGCAGGGGTAGATCTGGACTTTGTGTGACCTGAAGCTTATCCAATTTGCATTTCTCTATTCAGAAAAAGGACACACGCCCTGACCAGTTTGGCTCAGTGGATAGAGCGTCTGCCTGGGGACTGAAAGGTCCTGGGTTTGATTCCGGTCAAGGACATGTACCTGGGTTGCGGGCACATCCCCAGTGGGTGGTGTGCAGGAGGCAGCTGATGGATGTTTCTCTTTCATCGATGTTTCTGACTCTCTGTCCCTCTCCCTTCCTCTCTGTAAAAAATCAATAAAATATATTTTTTTTAAAAAAAGAAAGAAAAAGGACACAGCCCAACCTGAGTGACTCAGTGGTTGAACGTCAACTTATGAACCAGGAGGTCGTGGCTTAATTCCAGTTCAGGGTACATGCCTGGGTTTTGGGCTCACTCCCCAGTAGGGGGCTTGCAGGAGGCAGCTGATCAATGACTTTTCTTGTCATTAATGTTTCTACCTCTCCCTCTCTCTTCCTCTCTGAAATCAATAAAAATATACTTTTAAAAAGAAAAGGGATACAAAATTAGGTGCAAATGTGAAAATTTAAAATGAGAAAAGAAATCACAATATAGTTTTTAAATATTTATTTTTCAAATACAGTTTACATTCACTATTATTTTGTATTAGTTTCAGGTGTACGGCATGGTGGTTAGACAATCATATACTTTACAAAGTGTTTCCCCTGATATTTTCAGTACCCATCTGACACCATTCATAGTTATTACAACATTATTGATTATATTTTTTTATAACTCTCCATATTTTTTAAATATATTTTTATTGATTTCAGAGAGGAAAGGAGAGAGATTGAAACTTCAATGATGAGACAGAATCACTGATTGGCTGCCTCCTGCACACCTCCTACTGGGATTGAGCCCGCAACCCTGGCATGTGCCCTTGATCAGAATCAAACCTGAGACCCTTCAGTCTGCAGGCCGATGCTCTATCCATTGAGCCAAACCGGATAGGGTATTGACTATATTTCTTATGCTGTACTTTACATCTCTGTGACTATTTTGTAACTATCAATCTATACTTCTCAATCTCTTCATCTTTAACACCCAGTCCCCCAACCCCCACCCCTCTGGCAGCCATGAGTCTGTTCTCTGTATCTATGAGTGCGTTTCTGTTTTGTTTGTTTGTTTATACAGTTCTTAGGTTCCACATATAAGTGAGATCATGTGGTATTTGTCTTTCTCTGACAGGCTTATTTCACTGGGCATACTCTCTAGGTCCATCCATGCTGTCACAAATTGTAAGATTTCATTCATTTTTATGGCCAAGTAATACTCCATTGTATATGTGCGCCACTACTTTTTTATTCACTCATTTATTGATGGACATTTAGGTTGCTTCAGTAGCTTGGCTATTGTAAATAACACTGCAATGAACATGAGGTATGTATATTGTGTTTTTTATTTCTTCAGATACATACCCTGGGTCATAAGACAGTTCCATTTTTAATTATTTGAGGAAACTCCATACTGTTTTTCACAGTGGCTGCACCAATCTTCACTCCCACCAACAGTACATGAGGGTTCCCTTTTCTCCAAATCCTTGCCAACACTTGTTTGCTGTTTTATTGATGATAGCCATTCTTACAGGTTTGAGATATTTCATTGTGGTTCCAATTTGCATTTCTCTGTTGATTAGTGACATTGAGTATATTTTCATATGTCTATGAGCCATCTGTATGTCCTCTTTAGAGAGGTGTCTATTAAGGTCATTTGCCCATTTTTTTAATTGGATAGTTTGTTTTTTGGGTTGAGTTGTATGAGTTCCTTATAAATTTTGGATATTAACCCCTTACCAGATGTATTATTGGAGAATATGTTCTGCCATTCAGTGGGCTGTCTTTTCATTTTGTTGAGTTTCCTTTGCTGTGCAAAAACTTTTTAGTTTAATGTAGTCCCATTTTTTTATTTTTTGTTTGTTTTCCTTGCCCAAGAAGATATATCAGAAAAAAAATATTACTAAGTATTACTGAGATAAATGTCTAAGATTTTACTGTCTATGTTTTCTTCTAGTTTTATGGTTTCAAGTTTCTTATCCTATCCTATAAGCCTATAGTCCATTTTGAATTTATTCTTGTATATGATGTAAGAATATGGTCTAGTTTAACTTTTTGCATGTATCTAATTTTCTCAACACCATTTATTAAATAGACTATTTTACCCTATTATATGATCTTGCCTCCTTTGTCAAATATTAATTGACCACTAAGCATGAGTTTATTTCTGGACTTCTTTATTCTGTTCCATTGAGCTATATGCCTGTTTTATGCCAACATCATGCTGTTTTGATTACTATGACATTGTAATATAGTTTGCTATCAGAACACATGATACCTCCAACCTTATTTTTCTTTCTCAAGATTGCTGTGCCTATTTGGGGTCTTTTGTGGTTCCACATCAAATTTTGGATCATTTGTTCTAGTTCTGTGAAGTACACCACTTTTTTTGTATTAAGCCTTCACAAAGGCTAGTTTGGCTTATTTGTTTGTTTGTTTGTTTGTTTTGTTTTGTTTTGTTTTCTTATCCTCACCAGAGGATATTTTTTAATTGATTTTTAGAAAGAGTGGAAGAGAGAGAGAAAGACAGATAAAAACATCGATGTGAGAGAAATACATTGATTGGCTGCCTCCTGCACAAGCCCTGACCAGGGCCTGGACCAGGGAGGAGCCTGCAACCGAGGTATGTGCCTTTGACTGTAATCGAACCTGGGTCTTTTTGGTCCTCAGGCTGGTGCTCTATCCACTGAGCCAAATTGGCTAGGGCCACCATTGGTATTTTTTTTATTATTGTAGTATTTATTGAATATTATTGAATATTATTGTAATAATTATTGAGGAGGAGGAGCATTTGTCTAGGAATTCTTTACTCATGATAGAATACATATGCTATTTGTGTGTATAACACTACAAGATCTCTATGAGTAGAAAAGACTATGTACTTGATTTTGTCAGGACTAGTTAAAAACAAATATGAGGTGCCCTAACCGGTTTGGCTCAGTGGGTAGAGCGTCGGCCTGAGGACTGAAGGGTCCCTGGTTGGATTCTGGTCAAGGGCATGTACCTTGGTTGCGGGCACATCCCCAGTGGGAGGTGTGCAGGAGGCAGCTGATCAATGTTTCTCTATGATCGATGTTTCTAAGTCTCTATCCTTCTCCCTTCCTCTCTGTAAAAAAATCAATAAAATATATTTTTAAAAAATTAATACTACATATATTGTTATGTGATTACATAATAAAGTCACTCAATAGCTCATACACTGTGTTCAGTTTTTGTAACTGGAAAACTTGTTTTTTCAGGCTAGTTCACTATGACTGTGACACTTTTATGTGCCAATTTATCTGAAACTGCCAAGCTTCATCAGAATAAGATGAGTAAAATACACTAAAACATGATCCAATATGTTAAAACGGATAAAACATAGAAATTCATACATAGACAAAATTACAATGTGTAGTACTGCTAAAGGGTTGTGTTCTGCAAATATAGGATTTCTGATAAATTCTATTTCATAAGAGTCCCATAAAAACATGCTGCAGACACTATGAAAAACACCATGGAGCTTTCTCGAAAAATGTAAAATAGAATTACGATAAGACCCAGCAATTTCACTTCTGGTAATATATCCAAAAGAATTGAATTAGGATCTCGAAAGGATATTTGCACTCCCACATTCATTGTAGCACACTACTCACAACAGCCAAGTTATGGAAACAACCTAAATGGCCATTGACGTTGAATGGATAAACAAAATGTAGTATGTACATAACATGGAATATTATTCAGCGTTAAAAAAGAAATAAATCCTTTCATATACTACAACATGTTTGAACCTTCAGGACATTGTGC
The DNA here is from genome assembly GCA_004026665.1 of Murina feae. Lineage (NCBI taxonomy): Eukaryota > Metazoa > Chordata > Mammalia > Chiroptera > Vespertilionidae > Murina > Murina feae. Next base: position 24,774 of record PVJC01021465.1, read on the forward strand.
TAAGTGAAGTAAGCCAGTCACAGAAAGACTAATATTTCATGATTCCACTTATATGAGTATCTAAAATAGTCAAACTCAGAAGCAAAACATAGAATAGTGGTTGACAAGAGATGGGAGGAATAGGGGTAAATGAGAAGTTACTATTCAATGGGTTTAAAATTCCAGTTATGCAAATTGAATTAGTTCTAGAGATCTGCTGTACATTATAGTGCCTATAGTCAACAATAATGGATTTTACACTTAAAATTTTGTTAAGAATGTAGATCCTGCCCTAACTGGTTTGGCTCAGTGGATAGAGTACCCGCCTGAGGACTGAAGGGTCCCAGGTTTCATTCCAGTCAAGGGCACATGCCCAGGTTTTGGGCTCAAGTGAAGGAGTGCAGGAAGCAGCCAATCAATTATTCTTTCTCACCATTGATGTTTTTATCTTCCTCTCTCTTCCTCTCTGAAATGAATAAAAATATACTATTTTTTAAAAGAGTATAGATCTTATGCTGTTTTCTTAACAGTAAAATATGGATGGCAAATTTACAGTTGTTTATGCTGCATTATTGAGTATTTTGGTAATAGAAGAAAATTCCCATTCTAACTAGGCAGTGCTGAATTATATAATCACATAACAATCCTATATAGTTTTACATGTCCAGTGAATGAAGGAATTTCCCACAGGCTAATGTCTGGCTCCATACATTCCAAATCTCACTTCTCTTCAATTTCACCTATTTCCAATGCTGGGTACTATAGGATGCATTAGTTTCAAGATATGGTCTCTGGCTCTACACCCTTAGTCAGCATAGCATGAGGAAAAGTGTTCCTGGAACACGTTTTTTTAATGCCAGGATGGTTAGTAATGACGTAGAAATGACTGAAAGCCATGTAAATATATCTGATCACACCCACAATAAATATAAAAATATAAAGTAAAAAAAAAGCGTTTCAAAGAGGAAGGAGTGATAAGCACAGCTGGAATGGCTCAGTGGTTGAGCATCGAGCTGTGAACCAGGAGGTCACAGTTTACTTCCCAGGCAGGGCACATGCCTGGGTTGCAGGTTCAATCCCCAGTGAAGGGAGTGCAGGAAGCAGCCGATGGATGATAGTCTCTCATCACTGATGTTTCTATCTCTTTCTTCTTCTCCCTTCCTCTCAAAAATCAATAAAACTATTTTTTAAAAAGAGGAAGGAGTGGTCAATTATTTCAAGTAATGTAAGGACTGAGAATTGACATTGGATGTTAGAATCACTGAGATAAGTGGTAATGGAGAGCATGCCAAGAGTTGGTTGGAGTGAGTCAGAGGACATGGGAGTAGAATTAGAGATAGTGATCATACTTGATGTTCTGGGACCAGCATTTCCCAGTAAAAGGCCTTGGGATTGTTCACTATCAGCACATATAGATTTACTTCATTGTTCGTAAAAATTGTTTAGTGTAAGGATTAGTACTGTATAATTTATTTACACAGTTCCCTTTTCATGAACGTTTGGCTGTTAATCTTGGCAACTATACATGATGTTGCAATGAATATCCTTAAAGATACATTTTTGTGAATATGCAAGATATGCCTCTACGATCAATTTCTGAATTCTGAAATTGCTAAATAAAAAGTATGCACCTTTTCAGTTTGGGCGCATATTGCCAAATTGTCCTCAGTTGACTTTCTCAACAGTAATAAATGAGAACTGCTCTTTCCCCACGCCTTTTAAAGCACTGAACACTAATAATTTTTTAACCTTTGTCACCCTGATAGGGTTTTAAAATAGCAATGTTATTTTAATTTGCCTGTCTCTGGTCACCAGTAAAGCACAACAACTATTCATGTTTATTTCCATTTATACTTCTTTTGTATTACAAACAGGGACTTTGCCAATTTTTCTATTTGAGCATGTGTCTTATTATTTTAATCAATTTTTTAGAAACCTGTCATATATGTTGCAAGTATGTTTTCCCAAAATGTTGTTTGACTTGCAACATAATCTGTGGCGTTTTAAAAGCTTTTGGTTGTTTTATATAATGTGGTCTAAGCATTCATTGTTTTCTTTTAATGGTGTCTGCTTTCAATGTAACATCTGATTGTTTTTTAACAAGAGCCACAGAAATAGATTTTAAGATTATTAGCCCAAATCTTAGAAAGAACATGTTCTCTTTTCATAACTAATCAGACATCTACAATTGGGACGAAATTACCCCTCCCCACTCCCAACTTTAATCAAGACTTTTCTGTTTATATTATTGGCAAAAAGACTGCCTAATTGCGATTTCTATGTATTTAGTTAATGCTTCTGTGTATTTACCTCAGAATGCACAGGGGCTAATGGGAACATGTGCTTTCTCTGACAAACAAGAGAAAAAACATGAGTAAGACAGTCCATTATGGGCTTTTTAAACCCTTTTTAAAAATACAACATTTCCAGCATAGAAATTGCATAAAATGGTAGCAATTCAGTTTCCTGGCTTTGAATGCATTTCAATTCTTTCCATTTATAAAGCAGACTTGAAATTAAGTCATTCCATTCCAAAATATTTTTTAATCATGATGTTTTTCAAAAAAGCTATTAAGGTAAAATGCATGCATTTTGCCTTGCATGCATGGGTTAGAAACCACTACTGGTCCGTTAAATGAAATAGCTTCCATAGTATTTGAATACTGAAAATCAAACTTTCTTTAAACCTAAAAGCTGACACAAAAGAGTTTCAGTGTGAACTGAATTGTTAATTTTCTTAATGATCAACAAATCAATTCCAAAAAATGTTATCAATTACCCACGGAATAGAATTCACAATTTGGTTTCTTTCCTACAATAGTCCAGATGTTTTAGAGGTAAATATTGAATTCAGTAAGTGTCCAAAGTAAGGAAAACCAAATAGAGCATCCAGGCTACAAAAAAATGTTTGCAAAAGCTTTCAGATCACAAAAAGCTGTGAAGTTGTTAAAAATATCAGAATGCAGAAACAGATACTTCAAGCATTCCTGTTGGAGAAGCAAAACCAGGAAAAAGAATTTTCCTCATACTCGTCTGAGTTGGCTAATTATGAGATTATTCGATTCACAATAGAAATAAATAAAACCCATAAAATATCTTAGACTAAACAAGAATTGAGCAGGAGGACCTCTATAAAGAAAACTAGGAGTTTGAGCGGTGCTGGTGTGAACAGCCTGTTGCTTGCTCCCAGCCAGGTAAGCATACAGTGCATGCAGCTGCGGCACCTAACCCATGGTCGTGACAATGAGCAACTGTGGCGGGAGAAACAAGATGGCGGCATAGGGTAGACACCGTATATGCAGCTGTGAACAACTATTTCAGAAAAACCACAAAAAGAACACACGGACACCACTCGCACCCACAGGACGGCTGGCTGAGTGAAAATCCTACAACTAGAGAAGAGTCTGAGACTCAGAGGAGTGGTGGAAGCAAAGTAAAGAGGTA
>PVJC01021466.1:0-28175 GCA_004026665.1 Murina feae
GTGTCTACCCTATGCCGCCATCTTGTTTCTCGGGTCGGCATTTTGACATTTGTATTGTTATCCTTCTGATGTCATTAAAGGGGCCTTGTGAAAACAACATGAGCATTTAAGATGTGTATCCTATAAAAAGACTTGGGACAAAAGATTTAAAATCTCTTTTTAATATTTCTTGATTGTGAGCAGATTGAAAAAATGGTCTACTCATGAAAGAAAAAGAAAGATTATCTTTTTAAACATGAAGTGTATCACATCAACAGCTGAAAAACAAATATAGGTTAGTAAGAACGGTAAGTTTTATGCATCTTTATAAACATATCTTTTATATATATTCCATAGCTATAGCTATAAAACATTTAATCATTGGCTTTACTACTCTATGTTGCTTTTCAATAGACTGTTGAATTGTGAGTTTCATGTATATGCCATTTATACATCTCCTCACATGCTGACCCTGGGCCTTCATCTGGCCTCACCACACCATAAAGCTCAGTATCCCATGAGCTTCCAGTTACCTTTTCAGAAAGCCCACTGCTTAAGGTTCTTCCTGTGTGCATGGTTATTTACTGATGCGATCCCAGGGGCCTGTTACTCTCTGATGTCGAGTGTGTCCATGTTACCTGCTGTCAAGCTAACGGTCCAGGTTAGGACTAGACAAAACTACTCAGCGTGTTTGTCTGCAGGGGCCTGCGTCTCGCTGAGGGTCTCATCCCACTTCACAGGATATATCCTGTCAACCCATCTGGGTTCCAGTGAGTTTATTATTTTAGTCACTTCAAATGACCTTGAAAACACAGCTCTTGTTCGCAAGGCTCCACAAGACTCCGCGTGGAGTTCCCACACCCTCTGGTTTCAGGCTGATGTTCAGACCAGAGCTACTTGCTGTAGGCTAATTTTTTATTTTGTTGTAGTTCAAATATGAAGAAAGAGGGAAACATAACCAAAAGGAATATGCCTAAGTAGATAATATTCAGCCCCTCTGGAAAAAGGGGAGGGTAAAGGCCAGGAAAGTGACAGTAATTCAGAGGGGGGAAATTAGTGATGTTTTGTTATTGAGTCCCCAAGTTCTCATTTGATGAGTGAAGGACCTTAATCAAATCACAGTTTATTGCTTCATTGCTGTTATTTTAGATCCATAGTTATATGTCAATTCCTAATCTGTTTGCAATATTGTATAGATTTCACCAAGGAATACCTGGTAAGTAATTTGTCCTTTATGGAGAGTTATTTATATAGGATAATGTTGCAATAATTAATAAAATACTTAGAAGTATTTCTTCCAAGCTCGTTAAATAAGTTTTGCTGTGAAATAGATAGCCCCATCACTAAACATCACCCACAAATTAGTCCCATTATTCATTTATTTCTAAAATACAAATATAAATATCTGTCAGGAAATATGAAAAGCAGCCAATCAATCAAGTTATATTGAAGCAAAATAGCCCCAAAGAGCTTTATAATCAAAACTGAATGGGATCCCATTTTTCATCCAGGATAATAAATTATATGAAGGGACATAATGAGCTTCAAGAGCACATTCCTAAGAAAAGACACAAGAGCTAAACTTTGAAGCAGACATTTAGTACAAGGTAACACTGAAGACTATGCGTGATCTTGTGATGCTCCAGAGTTAGAGAGAATCTATATCCTTTAAGGAAATTGGCCTCCCCATTTACATGATGACACATGGCTCAGATTCAAAATCCATCCACATCGCCTCATTGCAAAGAGTGCGGCAGTTCGCAAGGTTGACAGTTTCTACTTGCTCTGTATTATAATGGTGTGTTTCTGTCTCATCCAAACCAAAATATTTCCCATGTGAACCTAAATTTCTGTTCTTTGTCTTGATCTCATTTTTAGAGAGAAATTGACTTTGAGCCAAAAGTAATGTGTCCACTTTTTTAAAAAGATAGTGTATTACTTATTTGAAAGATGCTAAGAGAGCAGATCTTTAGTGTTTATACCACACACACATGCAAAATAGTAATTATATAAGGTGATGGATGTTTAACCTTTTTGTGGTGATCATTTAGTAATATATGTGTGTACTAAATCATCACATTGTCTACCTTAAACTTGCATAATGTTATATGTCCATTAAATCTCAATAAAGCCAGGGGGGAGGTGTAGACATTCACATATGATAAAGTACAGCCTTTCACAGATCAATCATAATGATTAATCTATCTCTCTGAAAGACAATTGTTCTTATTCATATTTTATGTGATTCAATTTTGAACTAATTTCTTAATAGAACTTGAATTAAAGGAAAAGATAGATCAAAAGCCAATATGCTTGCAGTATTAAAAACACCAACCCATGCAAGATATTGCATAGTAACTGACAAGAATAATGATTCATTATTTATTAAAAATAAAGATCTTTCATTTAGAAATCTAAGCTTTTAATGTAGAGATGAAAAAGAACCATTCAAATATGAAAGATACTCATTTGACATTGCAAGGTAATTGATTTTCTGAAGACTAACATGAATTAAATTCAACAAAAATTAATTGAGAAAAAACTATCAGTTAGCCAACATGGTAGGATTAGGAGTCCACCAAAATGAACCAAATAAGGCTTTCCTCAAGTTTTCTCCCCCTGTAATTTGACCTACAGCTCCTTCAACAAACACAAAGTTCCTCACTTTTCTCTGATATTAAACATTTCAAAATAAACCACATCTTTAAAATGCAACACAAATTTATAAATTCCTATAATTTTGTGTTTTATTAATTTTTAAAATAAACTCTACTAAGGCAGAAATTATGTACAACAAAATTCATACAGTATAACTGTACAGGTCTATAATTGTCAAAGAACTGCTCTTCTCCAGCACTGTTCATGTCCTGTACAGGTTGATGACTTTTAACAAATAACAATGTCTACCTCATTCCAGATATGGACCCTTTCCACCATCGCCAGGAATTCCCTCCTGCCCTTTCTAACCTCCCCACCCAACCTCCCACCCCAGTTCACGCCTATTCCGAGTGTCTATATAGACTTGTTTCCCTGTTCTGGAGCAAGTAAATGAAATCATAGGGTATGTACACTTTGTATTCTGGCCCTTCTGCTCAGCACAATCTTTTCGAGAACAGCCATATTGGTGTGTTTTTTCCTTTATGTTGCTGAGAGTATTCCATTATATGGATATACCACCTTTTTGTTTTGTTTTCATATCTGCTTTATTTCCTCTACTGGCTCTTTTGCTACATGTCTTTTCATTCTTATTTTGTGGTTGTGCTAACAGTATGCATCCTTTTAATTATTGCCCATACTTAATCCATCTTAGCGATCTGTTTAGAGTCAATATTACCCTCCTCGCACTTTACACTTTGAACTGCACAGTTCCTTCTGCATTCTCCCTCTTAGCACTCAACTCAAACTTCTCACATCCTACTTCCTATCCCTGCTTTCCAAATGCAATTACTTTACAACAGTATCATTCTATTTGCTTGCCCTTGCTCTTTTATCCACATCCTTTATCTTTTACTTCTACGTGTGTTGTAAATCTGATCACATGGAAAATGCGAGGGCATGAGCTTCTGCTTTGTTAGTGTCAATTTGCATCAAACCCAAAGTATTCATTCCCTCAATCTCTGTACTTTGGCAGGAATCCGTCTCCAAAGTGTTTAATTGGCAGATCTTTCTGAAGCTTGACTCTGGGCTTTGTTAAGGCAGGTCTACAATATCACTTGAGAGGTTGTTCCTTCAAACAAAAATGGGTTTTTGTGGTATCTGGCTGGTGCTAGGAAGTTGTTCCTGTGGTCTCAGCTGAATGCCAAGGGAATTATGGAGGAAAATATTGAGATCCTGTCAAAGAACTGCTCTTCTCCAGCACTGTTCATTTTCTAGTGCCTCTGTTGTGCTTTTTATTTATTTTTATTTTATTATTATTTAAAAATATTTTATTGCTTTTTTTACAGAGAGGAAGGGAGAGGGATAGAGAGAAACACTTATGAAAGAGAAACACTGATTAGTTGCCTCCTGCACACACCCTACAGGAGATCGAGCCTGCAACCAACATATATGCCCTTGACTGGAATTGAACCCAGGACCTTCAGTCTGTGGCTGACGCTCTATCCACTGAGCCAACCCAATCTGGGCTTTATTTATTTATTTTTTATTTTATTGATTTCAGAGAGGAAGGGCGAAGAAGAAAGAGATAGATACATCAATTATGAGAGAGAATGATTGATCAGCTGCCTCCTGCAAGCCCCACACTAGGGATGGAGCCCATAACCCAAGCATGTGTCCTGACTGGGAATTGAACTGTGAACTTCTGGTTCATAGGTCAATGCTCAACCACTGAGTTATGCTGGCAAACTGTTCTTCTTTTTAAATTTGGCAGGACCAGGTGATCTTTCACACAGTGCATCCCTCACTCACTCGTCTGAGGCTGGCAGTGTTACTCCACGTAATCTCTGGGAGCTGCCTCTACTCAACACCCTGTCTCTCCTGCCTCACTCCATGGATGCCCTGAACTCTGATCCCTGCCTCTTCATTGCATCTGAGGACCATCCTCCTCTCCTCAGTCTTGAGGTTTGGGAACACAGCCAGGAAATTTCTCTCAGACTAGAGTTGAGAAATCATGGGCTTTTCCTCTGTCAACATATTTTTCCAATTTTAGAGTTGTTTATAGTAAAAGTACTAGTATGATACCCATTACTCCATCCATCACATTAGTTTTACTCATTCACATTTAGGTACTAATTTATATAACCCATTTTGGGTGTGTGCATGCTAAATAACTTTTATTATTATTATTATTATTATTATTATTATTAAAACAATAACAACAAGCACAGAAAACTTTTAAGTTTCCTATAGTGTTCTTGAAACAAATTTTCAATCATTAATATGTATGGAGTTCCTAAATGAGAATATGATAGTTCAACCATTTTTCAAAGTTCTTTTCCTTTGTATTATGCTCTTATTAAAGATTAATTTCTTCTAAGGCTACTGAGTACCCACCATAAAAATGGTCATATGGGAGTTCTGAAGAAAAATCAGGTAAAGATTATTCTATTATGGAACTGATAGGTAGATAACAATTTACTTAAACTACCGTGATACAATGTAGAAGGTAATGGGGACACTGAGACGTCAGATAAAATGCTAAGAGTATATGGAAGGAAGAGCGGCTACTTCAGAATGGGAGAAAGTAAAATAATTTTTAAGAAGCTGACCTTTGAGATAGGTCCTGACTAACCATATTTGTTTATGTATAAATGAGTAATGAATGTTCATGTCCGCATTAAAGACAGATGAATTAACAAAAGCAAAAAGATTGTTAAACTAAGAGTGTCTACAAGAAACAAGGAGTAGTTCAATTTGTTCGGAGCTTAAGGTAAGCTAAGGATAAAAACAATTTAAAGTAGGTTAGAGGCAAAATCTTGAATTATGAATACCAAGAAGGGATTTATATTTTAGTCTTCAGATAGTAGGAGTCATTGAATAGTTTTTAGATAGAAATGTTTCAATTTGAATAAATGTTAACATATGCTGAATGAATAGATGTCTTTTAATGATCAAAAACATGATCTAATGTACCATGGAGGCTTAGTACATCTTATGGCTGTTTAATCTTAGAAGAGTTTAAACATAATATGTTTTGCAGCTACCAGCTCTATTTTGTTCTCAATCAGGCATTTTCCTTTGTAACAAGAGCAAAGTTGCCTACTAGAATAACAAGCCAACCAGAATGTCCTAGAAAGGTCTCTGATTGTCCTGGCCTGCATCACATGCCTATCCCTGAACCAATCACAGTTTCCAGGAACATGAAGTCATCCTCTGAGGCCATAAAGTCATCCTCTGATAACATGAAGTCATCCCCTGAGGCCATGAAGTCACCCCCTGAAGTCCTCATCCGTGTGTCCTCACTGCATGACTGACACTGATTTCAAAGAGACACTGGCATGGCTTCCCCACGGGAGATGAGCTTCTGTTTCTATGAACTGGGAAGACCCATCAGGGGCAAAAACAGTATATTTTCTGTCTATCCCACTAATAGAAAAGTTCTATGACAGAGAACTGTTTAGGGCATCCTTATTTAAAATGCCTAAAATCTTAAAACACACTAAAATACTTACAGTAATGAAATGACTAATTCATGAAGCTCTATTCCTACAAACATTACATTTCCTACCATTATACAAATAATCATGTGAACGTGGGAAGACATGTTAGAACGTTAAATGACAATATGAGAACACAACTCCACAGCATTCTATCTAGTGGATCACACCTACATAATAGGCTGTAGAACACCTATCATACAAAAACATTTAAAATGTCCCAGCACAAAGAGTAGATATATTTGGATGTCAAAATAAATTTTCCTACTTCTTTTTATTTTCCTATTTTTCTGTCATACATGTGGACTTTATATTTAGGAAATAATCAACATTTCTCTGCAAATGGAGACCACAAAGACTTTCGTGTGTTGACCCGCCTTTCCACTTGGAGTCGGCCTCGCAATGAGGACCCCAGCATCGCAGGAGGAGTCATGGGGGATAATAAACATAGAAGCAGAGGCTTAAACAGACAAACTGTGCTTCCGCCCAGTGAATGGAGTTTTCACTTATTCTGAAAGTGAAAAGACTGTATCCGAAGACATTCGAGGACGTGGCACGGCTTCGACACATGACACCCAGGTTCCTTTCTTCATTTTCTCTGCGAGGAGCGCGGGGTGTATGGGCACCGAGGTGTGTCCATTGCGAAGCAGCCTAGAGTCAGTGTGAGCAGGAGCAGGAAGCGAGGCTTTCATTCATTGCCTCCACGGGGCTCCGGTTTGGCCCAGAGCGTCCATAAAGCCAAGAAGTAAATGAGCCTCTGAAGCAGGGCTGCATGAACACGGAAGGGGCCTCCGTTGGTGATGTAGCCCGAAGTGACATAGAATTCCTTCCTCCGCACCTGCTCCCAAGTTCAGGCAGAATGACTCTCGGGTGTGAGGAAGAGTCATTTCAGCAAACACCGCTCATCTGCGTCCTCGCTGTTACCGTTCTTGCTATTTTAATAAAAAGTTTTACATCGATTTGTTTCCATATCATAGTTAGCAATTATATCTGGGGTTTCATCTTGAATACCCTCATTGTTCTACTGCGAGCACACTGCCTGCGGCTCTCCCTCTGCTCTGCAGGGCCGAGCGCACGAGGAGGCCGGCGGACAGGCCCGTGTTTGCCGGCTCAGCGCCACCGAAGCCGGACAGAGGCAAATGCTTACCAAACGCACCAAGTGATTTGGTGAAGGGTTAGAATTCACCAAGGTAGACACCTACCTTGCACTGTTGCTTGACGTTCCATCTTATTTACAGAAGCGCTTGCTCTCTCTCTCTTTTTAATATGCTTTTATTCATTTCAGAGAGGAAGGGAGAGGAGAGGGAGAGAAGCATCGACGATGAGAGAGACCCATGAACCGGCTGCTCCTGCTCGCCCCACACTGCAGACGGAGCCCGCACCCCGGGCGTGTGCCCTGGCTAAGAATCAAACCGGGACCTCCTGGCTCATAGGTGGACACCCAGCCACTGAGTCACGCCGGCCAGGCCAGAGGGGCTTTCCCAGCAGCTGCCATGAGGATGCTGGCTGCTCTGACTGGGCCCAGAGCCTTAGCCATGCTCCCTAGACGGTGGACGACAAAAGCAAAACCTGCTAACTGAGCAGAAAGGGCAGGATTTCAGGTCACATCTGAGGCACGCAAGGCATAGAGAATTGCGGGCTGAGAGCTTTTTCTTTTTTTAGGGAAGTCCTGGGTTTACAGCTGTGCTCTTGGAACAGGGACGGGTCGGTGGGGCTAAGCCTGTGTGTGTGAGGCATGCACACTTGTGAGCGGGTTGCCGAGCGCTGGTGCCCGGTGGGGACTGGACGTGACCCTGCAGAGCTGGAGTGTTCTGTAAAAGCTGTAGACCCTTTTGTAGTTGCGTTTGAAAGATAAGGCAGCTGAGTTTCCCATGTGTTTCCAGGACATCTGAGGTTCTATCTCTGAACTGTCGGCACCGGGCTTTTGTAAGCAGCAACAGACCAACCCTCAGCAGCCCGCATTCATCCTCCTTCAGGTCCAGGAAAAGACTGTCCTCAGGCTCCCACGGACACTTCCCAAACAGACACAGCAGAGGTTCCGAGGTGACACCGGCACTGCAGGGGGTCTTTCCCGGGCTCCACTCTGTTCTGAGGGCACCTGACTTGAGAAACTTGCAGACTCCACCAGCATAAGAGAGACAGTGTCTAGAGGAGCACCTGGCAGAGCACGTGGGCCTCACCTGAGTCCCAGGGGCACAGGTGTCACAGTATTTCCATTTTAGGAAAAGGTTGCAAATGTTTTTCTGGTTGAAACAAACGTGGGAGCAAGATGAAAACCATGACTAAGAGACACATTTCTTGGGCTAAGCACAAGAGCAAGGTGTTAACCACTATGGCACGGGATTGGAAATGTTTTTCTTCAAGACACACGGCGGCTATGCGACCAGACGCAGCTCACTGTCCCTCCCGCACTGCAGCGCGGAGAACACGGAGCTCTCAGAGGAAATGGAGAGTGAGAAGCTTTGTGTGAGCAGATTTCTCTCCCCGAAATGGGAGGTGCCTTGTCCCTAAACCCTTTTGCTGGAGACTTCCCCCTGCTAATTGGAGTTAACAAGTCATGGGTCCTTCTTAATGTGTAGCAATTGACCAGTGGCCTCCTGATGATAATAAAAATTAAGAATGTGTTTTTTTCATTACCTTTTCGGGGGAGCTGGTCTCCAAGATGGCACCCAAAGTTCCCTGCCTCCTAGTATTGAAATCCTTGGGTAATTCTCACTGTTGAAGGTGTTACTGGACTTAGTGACTGGTTTCTAACAAATAGAAGAAGACATGGTGTATGACTCAGAAATGAGGACATAAATGCCAGTGCGATGTCACGCACTTGCTTTCTCTCAGGTCACATGTCTCAGAGAGGCTCACATGATGTTTGGCCATTGGCCAGTGAGAAGCTGTAGGCTGTCTACTACCATGTGAGCTTCTTCAATGTTCAGAAACAATGACGACAGCCCTGGACCACTGCTGGCCTGCACCCTCATGAGAGACTGCACAGAACCAAGCAGAAAGAGTCCGATTCCTAAACCACAGGAACTGTGAGATAATACAGCCCTGTACTCTTCCCTTCTCAGTTCGCACCTGGTCAAGGAAGAAGGGGGTTATGTCCCCATCAGGAAAACCAACAGTCTGTCAAAGTTCAAGTAACTGAAAGCATTTAGCCCAGAGTGGCCAAAAGAGATGATACAAATTGCCTTTTAATTATAAGCTTTTTTCACCATCAATCTAAAATATGATTCAAGCATTCATAGGATCTCCCCTTGGAATACATGTAACCACAAATAACGTGGGAAAGGTAGACCTGATAGCCATACCTCAGCTTTGCTCCAAAGTTGAGTTTGGAGCCAGACACATATAACATCTAATCCCAGTTCTGGCAAGTCATATACCCTCCAGAGACCAGTTTCTGTCTCTGGATCTTCATGTGCGTCTGTAGAGTAAGGAGTAGCAGTTACTCTGGCAGGTTTATTCGCAGACATAAGTGAGATATGTATGCAGGTCCAGTGTTGCACAGTGTCTACATGGGGTGGGCAACCAGGAGGTGAGCTGTGGCTGTCAGATCCTCAAGTCTGGCTTGTTTTCCTGGATATAATTCATTAAGTGCAGAATTCAATGCCAACCTTTTCCCAGGGGATTTTCCTGAAATTGTAATTTTCTTCAGATATTTTTATTCTCACCAGAATTTTTTTGGTTAAGCTTGTAATTGGTGAATGTTACTTCAGGCAAAAGTTAGGTCATCTCCTCTCCTATTTTGAATTCATAGTGTGTCATCTTAAGGTAAGTCAAGCATTTTATCAGCTTTATACAACTTAATGTATATGAATTTTGGATCTAGGGGCAAAGTGAGGGCAAGGAATAAAAGTCCCTCTGGATGTTGCAGTGAAAAGTCATTTAATACATTTAGTATTAGATTTGCTTCTAGGATGTCCATGGTACAAGTTAATAAACTCTGGCTTTGTTGCTTTAGGAAAAAGTTCCTTATATCGGTCCTTAAGGGATTTCTTTGGATAAATTCTTTTCTGTGTTAAATTATCCCATTAGCTGAACTGTCCACTGTGAAAAGACTCGGTTGTGAAAATGAGACTTTATTCATGTTAAGTGCCTAAAGTTGATCTCCTTCCCAGCACAGAGTTACTGCTGCCAAGTTGTAAAGGACGCCTTCCCTCCCGTCCTGTACCTGCCAGGACTCACAGGATCAACTGTCCAAACTGGTCCCTGGATTCCTTGTAAGATACTTGACTTGGGCTCCTGTGTTTGCACGTCTGATTTAATAGACTTGGTTTCCAGACATTTTCTAGCTCCCAGCTTCCTCCCCTTCGTCCCACCATCTCCGTTCCCTTTGTTCTGTGCCCCAAATTCTCCAGCAACACAAACCAACCCAGGACAAATGCCTTTCACCCAGCTCCCCGGGACCACAGTCCAGGTGGAGAAACAGCTTGTGGGAACCATGCATGCAGTTATTTCCTAGAAGAAGCTTCTATTGCCACCAATGTGATCCCAATAGAATGCTCTAAAAATGACAGCACCATCACTCAACCTAGATGCCACTCTCCTGGAGAGCATAGTTGTGTTTGTGATGTTTTTTAATTTCACAAACTATTCTGACATGGAATATAGCAACAGTTAAGTTTATAGGCTTAGGAAATGAACATCCCCTTTTACAGAAGGAAAATCAAAGAAAGACTTCCGCATTAAACATTAAAAAGAATGTATGAGAAGAAACACACTTGAGTCCTATTGTCTGAATACAATTCTTAAACTCTTTCACGCACTGTAACACAGAACAGATTTTATAATTCCCTTGCCAGATGAACACGAACCTTTCAAACACTGAGAACAACTCCTTGCCGGAGATGAACTTATGCATTGGTGGGTGCTGGCTACACAATTATGTCTCACATGTAAAAGGAGCTTTTCTTACCGATTTTGAGAATACTGGAATTTTAATCCTTTTTTATATAAAGTTTATTGATTTTTTACAGAGAGCTAGGGAGAGGGATAGAGAGTTAGAAACATCAATGAGAGAGAAACATCGATCAGCTCCTCCTGCACACCTCCTACTGGGGATGTGCCCACAACAAGGTACATGCCCTTGACTGGAATCGAACCTGGGACGTTTCAGTCCGAAGGTCGATGCTCTATCCACCGAGTCAAATGGGCCAGGGCAAGAATACTGGCACTTTAGTTTACACTTAACTTAGGAACTAGACTAAGATATAATCATGAATATTCATATCAAGAGTATGTCAATATTTTAAGTTCTTTTTTTTTTTTACACACCTGATGAATCCAGACATCAAGGATAGTGCGTGAGAGGTTGGCTAAAGGTAAGAAATAGTCCGGGGCCACATCTTACCTCTCTGCTTAATAGCTGTGGAGCCACAGACAGACTGCCCTTAAGTTTCCTTATTACTAAAAGAAAATAAAAAGTGATTTCTACCTGATTAGTCTGCTGTGAAAATTCAATACAAAAATATAGAGTTAGTACAGTCAATGCATAATAAAGATTAGCTCAGCACCAGGGAAAGGCAATGCATTCTTACTTAATCAGAGTTTATGCTATAGACATGGAACAAGAGGTTTGGTAGATCATGTGATTTAGTTGTGTACTGGCTATATTGGAACAGAATTTTCATCTCCATTTAATTTTCTTTGAACACAGTGGTTCTACAAGCTCAAACATGTACATTGAATTCTTCCTGACATTTCACTTGTTATTACATTCCTTGGGCTAACAGCAGGTCTTTAATCTCAGACAGATTTTCATGCCTCAATCACCTTAAAATATTTGCGGAAACGAATACTATAGGAAACTAATGAAGCAACACTAACATGCTTTAGATGGAGGTTTGTATTCCCTAGGGTAAGAGGGAAATGGTTTTGATGGGCCCATGTTCAAGCTAAGGAAAATCTGGAACTGTAGTGATTTATTTGGGCCTCTCTTAACAGCCTCCTTGATAACAAATTCAATGTGTTCTCAGCCTTTAAAGTTAATCAGAAGCAGCATCATTTCCCCACTGGCACTGTTTTTACTACTCAAGTCGTGGGGCCCCACAGGGGAAAAAATTGCTTCCATTTCAAGCCACTGCTCTTTATTCCCTGTGGACAAGACATTGCATTTTAATTCCCATCTTTCTTTTCTCTGTTATCTTCATACAGGAATCTTTTAACTTCATAAAATAGGACCTTTTATGTAATTTCTTTTTAATTATTACATAATTAAAACTCACTGCTCTGTCCTTCCTTTTCCAAATAAGTAGGAATTACTTTGTGAACTCTTGTCACCATCATTTTTAATTTTGACCACTGCAGCAATTGATCCTTTCCTCTTTTTTAAAAAAATTTTGTTCTATTGCTTAAAGTATTACAACGAATGTTAGATAGGTCTCCATTTTTTTCCCTTGACCTTCCTCCCTCCTCCCCTACCCCCCAGTGTCTTGTGTCCATTGATTATGCTCATACCTCTTAAATTCTACCCTCCCTGTGTTCTTCTTCAACCTTTCAGTTAGTTCTCCAATGAATTTCCAGAGGAAAATAATTGCCATTGCTTTCTATTTCTGGATCTGTAATGATGCTCCTAACATGTATGACTGTGTGTGACAGTGTGTTGGAATCGAGTTCACCTGCCCATCAGATTATAGTCCGCTTCAGTGTAGGGACATTGTCAGAACCATTCTATTTCTTACAGCTCCTACCACATAATTGGAATACAATGGGCACTTTGTAAACGTTAATTGAAATGAAAGCCGTCTTTGAAAGAAATACTACTGCTTCAGCCACTTATATGTCTTGTCCTTTACTAGGTACCAACCACCCTGCCATATAACAGTGGTCTATAGAGGTAGTGCAGACAAAGCAAGCATGGCTATAGAACTCCTGGGAATGGCCTTCTACTCTGTGCCCACCTTTATCCAAAAGATTATTGCAATTTTGATATGTAGCCTTAAGGTAGTTAAAAAGTAATTATGTAAGGAGCTCTACAAGGTCATAGTGCTTCTGCTAAAAATGACTCACTCTATTTCCCAGCTTCCTTTGCACCTAGGATTGGGCATATAGTACAATTCTGCACAGGAGACATAAGTTGATAGTTGTGAGAGAATATTTATTTATTTAAGAGACAGGCAACAATTATGTCATTCTCTACCTCATAACAAGCCCTGAACAAAGACATGACATCTGGGGTGTAGCAGCCACCTTGTTGCAGCAGTGAGGAAAGGCAACAAGACTCTCAAGGCAACTAGCCCTGTCATCACTCAAACGCTGAATCATTTTTGCCCATGGACGCGACAACTCCCGACTTCTACTTGTCAGAAAACTGAACCCTTAAATGGTAATGTAGCTCTTTCCTGCATCCCAGCCTCATTTCACAGAAAGGAATTGTCATCCTTTTCTCTCAAAGAAAGGAAAAGTGACTCCGAGAGGCTAAGGTGTCCACAGTATGCATTTGTCACAGGCCCTAGTGGCCCTTTAATCGTGAAGGCAAAACTCTAGTCAAGCGTCCTAGACAGTAAGTCTGGCAACCTGAACCCTGTGTACACATTTGTACCAGTTGGAACCTTCTGTAGCCAATGGGTTTCAAGCCATTCATCTCCCAATCTCACCTCCGAATCTCCCATTGTGATTTTACTATAAGTCATTTCTTAATAATTTTTGATTAATGTGTCTACGCAAGAAGTGTCAGAAACCCATTTCTTCCACTTTATATGTTGTTTCTCTTATTTTAAGTAAAATTATATTGAAAACTTGATCCATGGATGCAAAATCAGGATGCCTGGCCTGGGAAGTTCCCTTCAAAATGGCAGCAACCAATATGACAGCAACTGAGTGGACATGCCTCCCATGGACAAGGTCCTGCTATACAAAACGCTGTGTACTAATTTACCTACAGCCAGAATGTTGGTTTTCCCTCACAAACACATGACCCCCACATTCCAGTCATTCTTAAAAACAATTAACCTGTCAAGTTTAAAGTTTCATTCATAATTTGGACTGCATCCTGCCATTGATATTTATTTTAATCTTCTATTGATTTCTGTGGGAATTCTTTCAGCAGAATTAAAACAGGATATAGCCCCAAAGGAATTTCTGCAAAGAAGGTTCCCACTTTCATCCTTTAGGTTTCATTTTTATTAAGTGTAGGCCATGGTGCTGTATATCTAAAAATAGGTCTACAGGCTACATGGATGATAAAGTCCTTTATTTTGAATTCTGGCTGAAAGGTAAGTAAGAATGCTAACGTTTCACAAGGAAGAACTACCTTATAAATTATTTCACCATATGTTTTTGGTCAGGTTTCTGAAAATTTGAAATGTTTGTCATTTATTTTATTTATTATTTATTTATAATAGTTATTTATTACAATATTATTTTTAAGTGCTTTTTTACATAATATACCCAAAATATCTACCTCCCATTAAATTAATTTTGCAAATGCCATTTCAAGTACGTGTTTAATACATTTCAAAACACTAGATGTAATATTAGACAGTCGTTTAAAATTATAGCATCAATCATTGTAGAATTATGGATCTTGGAAATCCTTTAGAATGATGTTAAGTTTTGAAAAGGCAAATTAAAAATAATATATTATAACTATTTACAGTAATGTAAAGGTATATTTAAAGATTGGAAGAGAATAGAAAAATAAAATGTGTGCTATAAATTGGTAAATTTGATGCTTTATCAAATGTTCTTATGTTTAATATTTTATATATGGATGTTAAAATTTAAATGCAAACAAATAATATAACTTACCTTTAAATGCATAAAATTCATATGAACTTAAAGTCATGATAAAAACTGAAATCATGAGAATCATGTGCCCCAGGCTGGTTTGGCTCAGTGGATGGAGCATCGGCCTGCAGACTGAAGGCTCCCAGGTTTGATTCTGGTCAAGGCCACATGCCTGAGTTGCAAGTACGATCCCCATGATTCTCTCTCATCATTGATGTTTCTATCTCTATCTCCCTCTCTTCCTCTCTGAAATAAGGGAGAAAGAGAGAGAGAAAGAGAGAGGGAGAAAGAATACTGTCATTTAAAAATGTATTTCTGTTTTTACATGGATGGGTTCTTGGATCACTTCCATGGTCATGTGGTAATCTTATTCATTTTCTGGTGTCATGAAAATATCTTAGAAGTTATGAGATAGCAATAAAAACATATTGAGAGGATGTTTGATGCTGCCCTGCCCCCGGGATAGGGTCATGTTGTGGATCTAATATGACAATGTGTATATAGCATTTGTTAATGTACATGTGAAAAACAGCATCATAATTTTCAATAGTAATCCAAACACCTTCAAGACTAGGTCTGCAAATTGTCTCAATTGTATAACGTAGAAATGTCATTAAGTGAAGCAAATATCTGAAGTTTCACTATAACAGAGACTCATATTGTTCTCTGTCCCTTAAGAAGAAACTGATTCTAACATGAGCTCTTCTGCTTATGCCACAGTCTCTCCTGCAGGTGCGAATGCCCTGGCTCCACCCTAAACCCACAGATCAGCCTTGTCACCACTAAAGTGCCCAGAAGCCTGGTGCATGTGTGGGGGTGCAGGCTGAGTCCCCCAGGCCTTTTCCACAGGGAGTCAGGAGTATGGCTTGCTGATGACTTTTGAGCCAAGGCTGCACTCTTTTCAGGATGATCCTGGAAGATGACGGAGCTCAGCTGAGGTCGCAAGGCCTGGCCTGGTCTGCCCAACTCCAACAGGCGAAGCTCCCTCTGTCACTGACCCCTGGGCCTGGCCTAGATACTATTAGATCTTCACTGTGGCTGACACTCCCCGTTCACAATCCTGCTTCCTCCCTGTTCCTTCCACAAAAGTCTTCTGTGGCCAGCCCGTCCCAGTGTCTGCTTCCCAGAGAGCCCAGCTGACTCCAAGTGCAGCCCAAGCAAGTCTGCAGGGAAGATGCATCCAGGACTGGCTCACCGGCCATCCATTGGGTCAGGAGGGCACTATCCGAGGGGTCTGTGAGCTATGAATAGTCCCTGGCACCGGGAGGCAGCCCAACTGGGAAAGAGTCATTGGTGGTGGCTGGGAGGCTGCTGTGGAAGGAAATGCCAGGACGAGGGCATTTGCAATGTTCTGGAAACATGCACAGAAGGACAGAGGAATGGACCGGTTGTCATTAAGGCATGGTGATGTCCTACTGAACGAAAAGCTGGTGGCATTTAACAAATAGCTGGAAATCAGGCATGAATACCACAGTGCCTCCGTGGTAGTCTTCAAGAGGCCAGTTCTCTCTTGGAAGAGCAGAAGAAAGCTTCAGACCAAACTGAGAACTTAGATGATCGCCATCAGACGCCCTGAACTGTCGGGGCTGGAGTTGCTTGCGTCGCTTGCGTCGCTTGCATCGCTGCCTGCACCAGTGGGAGTGCATTCTTGTTCTTTGGGTCAAACTATTTAGACCCAAACTATTTGGGGCAATTATTTAGAGCCACTGTATATGAGTCAGTGAAGCTCACAGATACATAATTTGTTTTTCTTTCCAAACCAAAGAGATCCCTTTTGAACATTATTTTGGAGACCAAGGACTCTCACAAAGAGAGATCCCTGTGCTTCTGGGCCATTTCTCTTCCGGGTTGTGCATTCATGTGTCTAACCAAGGCAATAGGAGTTCTGCTGTTTTCCACCTGCATGATGTCAGTAGGGTGATGGCCAGTGATGTCCAGAGCACTGATGAGGTAATTATTTTTCCCTGCAGAATGACTTGGGACATAGAATTGGAAAGTTGTCATAACCCTGGGCCCAGACTGTGAAGATGTATGGTTCTCTCTGTCACATGAAAACAAACTTCTGTGTTTGGAGATAGAGAAAAAGCATTTGTCAAATCAATGGTTACTTAGGAAGAGCCACTTCTTGTACAAAATTGCAATATTAAATCCCCACTTGATTAAATATCTGATTATCTAATTTCATTATCTGTGATAAGTTGATCTTTTTCAGTAGCCAAACTGGATGTCGAACTATGGAAGTGATGAGGTTCTCCACTCCTACATCTTTCAATCCTTTAATAATGAAGTAGATTTTGCCATTTACAAGTTATGTAGTATTGCCTTTGATTTAGTCCCATTGTAGGTAGGAAAAACTCCACTTAGCCATTCTTAATGATGATAATAGCAAAAAAATGTATATGGTTTTCAATACTGTGCAGATACTGTTTTGAGAATTTAACATAGATTAATTCATCTCACCTCAGAACAACCCTATTAAGTATATGGTGTTATCATTTAACTTTGCAGTAGACATTATAACAGGTCACCAATGTGGTTTCTATCTGTTGATTAAAATATCTACCATCAGTTCTTGTTAGTCATGATAGTTACGTACTAGCCAATACTGGATTCATGAATACTGAACCACTGTTCCTAGGAGAAATTACATAGATAGATAGGTAGATAGATAGATAGATAGATAGATAGCAGATTGCAATCTTGAATTCTAAAGACAATTCATCCTGCTAGATTCCATAGTCTTTATTCTACAAAAGTAAAAATACATTTCAAAGGTGCTAAGTGGACTGCCTTGAGGATGCCCTACTACAGGCTGCAGATCTGGTTTCAAACCCTATCCAATCAGGCTCAGAGCTGGAGCTCTGGCACCACCCCTGCTACCTCCATCTTCTGGTCATTTCTGTGTGAGAGCTGAAACCAGAAGAAAGTACATTGCCTTGATGGGTCTCATTTGGGAATACACGCAATGGGTAACTCTTGGGTACATTTTACTGCTCTGAATGTCCATGGATGATGGCAAAAGCTCTGCCAGCATCAGTTTTGGTTTACAAATAAATTTTAGTAAATAGGCAAATTTACGTACATGAATCTGTGGATAAGGAGGACCAACTGTGTTTCAATTGTGCATTCAGTAATTGGGGAAATAACCATGGACTGGCTTGTGTTCCCTGGGCAAAATCCTATTATCATCTGAGCTCATTAGTTCAACTCTTGGTCAATTGTATTCACTGGCCTCAGGAATTAGTTAAGGACAATTGCTGGATCATACCATTTCAAACAAATTAGGGTGAAGGATCTAACACTGTACACACCAGACCTTCTGGGATGGCATTCACCAGAGAAGCCCACAGGGATAAAAGCCTTATCTAGCGCATGATCCTCCACGGTCCTTTGAATTCTGGAAGCACAGATGGGTCTTACAAGGCTCAGAATTTGATGCTGAGAGAGGTACCCCAGCTTTCGGGCTTGGGACTTTTAAGCTCCCTCATCAGAGAAGTACCAGCCCCTCCCCTGGCATGATCAAAAGCGGGTGTGCAAGCCTTATAGTTATGGTGGTATAACAAGGTAGCTCCTTGGCCTCTGAGTTCCTCCCCTGGTGTGACCAGAGATCTGGGCTCTAGAACCCAGGGCCTGAATCCACTACCTCAGTACTCTACCCACCTTGATTGCTACAAACATGGGGCTAGAGCAATTTCCAGGGAGGTTGCAGGAGGCTAGTCTGCAAGGAACCAGTGTAAGGTAGGTTCAAGCTGACCTTTGACCACAAAGATCTGTGTATTTACCTTTTCCTTTTATGGTTATTCTTAAAATAACCATAGATTCCTTTGAGGAATGCTAATAGAAAGATTCAAAGGGTATTAATGGGTTGCTCTTGCACAGCTTTTCTTATTAATTCCTGGCTTCCCCTTCAATCAAAGGCTCAGGGTGTGGGAATGAAATGAGACGTTGCAATTATCACTGTGACTAAGGCAGACCTTGCGCACTTGACGTGTCCTCACTCAGATGCACAATGGGCCACCATCTGTTTTCATCCTAAGGATCCCAAGTACTCTCCCCACCTTAGCCACCACCATGGATCTGCCAGACCAGAACAGGCCACCCCAATTCTCACACAGAGCCTGACGACTAGAATAGGGATCACATCCATCTTGCTTTGAGGTACTAAATGAGACCACATGGCATCTGTCACCCAGGAATTTCCTTCATCCGTCAAAATCAGGATGTCATTGCAATCACAGCTCTAGCCTATGGACAATGAGGGAAGATCTCTCACACCTGGGACCCCTCCCAGCAGACAGCTGTGAAGGCACTGAGGAATGTTGTGTCTGCAGAGCCCTCTCTGGGTCAGAGGAAGGTGAAGAGAAGTCAGACACATGCGTAAAATTTTCTCCAATAGAGTTATCTCCCAAATCCTTGAATTTCTTCACTGATATTACTCTAAATATGTTCTGCCCTCTCAGTTTGATTTAGCAAGAGCAACCCAAGACTTCATTGTAGTCACCCAACCAAACAATGATCTCTATTTCCAGCTGCTAAAGTCACACTGAAGCCAGAATACTGGCTCATGTAGATAAATGCAGCGTAGTCTAAAGTTATGTTCCCTGCTTTGCTCAAACAAGCACACACATAGTCCTCAGATTTTTCCTGATAGGAACTAGAAAATTGTTTCAATCCTTTTGGTGAGTAAGTCATATCCCACTAGTCTTGAGTCTGTAATACCCCCCTTCATCCATATGATGAGAGCTAATTTAATTATCAATTAAATTTTTAAAAGGTGGTGATGAGATTAACTGGCTCCTCTTTGAAATAAAAGAAACTTTCTCCAGCCAGTGAGTTTCTGAGTCTTTAAACAAGGCAGGAACAAGTTATTGGAAAGTGGAAAGGGGTTATTTCACATGATGTGAAAAGTTTATCAGAGTTCAACATCTGGGTTCCTGGACTCCTCTAACTCATTCTAGACCACCCTGTTCCCATACTAGGAGTTCCATTGTATCAACTATCACCCCTGTGGTCTCCTGAGATTTCTGCCAAGGTTGTAAAGTCTATTGGTGTGGAAATCCACAACCAGGAAGCTGCTGAGATATCACCTAGACTTTGCGTCAAGAATTTTAAAAATTGAGCCCATTATTTTCTTTATTTAATCCTTAATCTTTTCCATGCCAATAGAAGTTACTACTCCTTGGCAGTAGTAACTCAGCCCTTCTCTCCTTTACCTTTAAGTGGGTAAGTCGGATGGTGCTCGATTCAGCTGTTCCCACTGCACGCCATGGACAGCACATTCCGCACCTCCTTACAACCTCAGATGATGATATAACCCATTTCAAACATCTTCCATTTTCCCAGGGCCTCTGGCTGCAACCATCTCCACCATCAGTTTCTAAGTCCATTAAAATGTTAGTATCTGGAGAAAGCAGAAACCCCCATAGCGCCAGAACACTGCAGAGGGTCTCGCGTGAAGGGGCTCCATGAGGAGGACAGGCTCCAGAACCATTGAAGCTCATGGAACAGAAAGGCAACCAGTTCTCTGATTATTGGTTTCTTCTCTCTGCGGTGCTCAGTGTGGGATTCAGCCTGAGGCTATGTCACCTCAATGCTCAGGTCACATGGGAGAAAGTGGGTCTCTCCTTGGCTCTATGTTACAGACTAAGATGAACTTAAGCAGAAGCCTCTGATGGACTTCCCTTATGTCATTTTACCCTGTGACTGTGTTAATGTGCCTTCATCACTGTGGATTCTTCTTCCAAGCAGTCTTTGTATGAAAAACAACACTCCGGAGCAGGGATTTCTCTCTCTCTTTCTCTTCCCAGTCTCTCTTTTCTTACCACCATGCGGCTCACTTAAGTTTGAGTAAGACAGGAACATTCTTTTATAATGTTTTCACTATGATAGTCCTAGTGTTCAGTCAATGTTCAATAAATATAAGTGGACTGAATGGTAAAGACTACTCTGAGGAATCTTCCTGGGTAGCGTGCAGAAATGCCTGGGGATGAACCATCCTAACTGACACACGTTATGCTGTGGATTTGGGGGAGGGGAGTATAAAATCATCTCTTTCCCAGGTGTAATTTTTCTTGGGCTTATTTTCCTTTGCATCTGGTGATTTGAATGACCTATTAGTGACAAAGGTTTGGATGTGGATGAAAAGGAAGGCGAAAATAAAGCCTATTTTTAGCCTAGATTCCCTTCCTCTGTTTAGTCCATACCAATGAAGTCACCTTGGCTCTTACATTCCTAGAAAAAGAGGGCTTGATCTAAGATAGTGGTCGCATTAAGACAAGACTCCAAGAATATGCAAATCTCCCAATTCCCGCCTTGGCTAACCACTTCCTCCTCAAGAGGCCCTATACACATGATTGTGGTAAAATAGGAAATATAAGTGATTTCTTATTAGCTAGGATTTCCTGCCAGAGGAGAACCCCAGTGGGTTAGCTTAACCACAGGGACGTATTTTAGTTTTCCTGCACTAGGTAGGTCTCAATATTTCTGAGGAGACTATAATGCCCACTCTTCTCCTCCCAACACTCCAGCCAGAGTCAGAGAACTCACCACAACAAGGAGATGCAGAGCCCACCTGCCCAAAGCAGAAATGGACAGACCATGTTTCCTTCACTGAGAAGTCACTGCCTCCAGCAAAAGTGGCCTCAATGAGCACCGTGCCACTGAACCATTCAAGACCTTGACTTTCCTCCTTAGGAGAATGATGACAGTGGAGGGAAAGAAAGGTTTACTTCTCTCAGAAGTCACACAGCTCAGCTCACAAGAGACAAGTTTTGAGGCTGAAGACTTAACCTAATGAGCAGTACAATATCCTGGGTAGTGTCTCTCCTCCATCTTTCCTTTGTGTATAGGAAGCTGACGAAGAATCAAGTGTTCAGGATTCCAGCCAAGCTTTTATGTCCTTTCTCCTTGGAGTTTCATCTAACAGGAGAGTCAAAGCCCATTAAATGTGTGTCAAAGCAGCCCTGACCGGTTTGGCTCAGTGGATAGAGCGTTAGGCCTGTGGACTCAAGGGTCCCAGGTTCGATTCCAGTCAAGGGCATGTACCTTGGTTGCGGGCACATCCCCAGTAGGAGGTGTGCAGGAGCAGCTGATCGATGTTTCTCTCTCATCGATGTTTCTAGCTCTCTATCCCTCTCCCTTCCTCTCTGTAAAAATCAATAAAAATATATTCTTTAGAAAAATGTGTGTCAAAGCAGTGTCATGTGTTAGGATGACATGGCTTCGGGTAACGTCTGAATGCCCCGCAGTACATCTTCCTGCTGAGAGATAATGAGCCTCCAGCCACTTAGGAAAAAATTTTTTTGTATAATTTTGTTGATGCTCTTGACAGGAAGGGGAGTTGGGATTTGGGTTGTGCTAGAAACAGAGGCTGAGATCAGGATTGAGGGGCAGGTTGTTGGCTTGAGAGGTGATCTCAGGAAGGAATAAGGCTTGGAGAAGTGAAGGGGAAAAGAGAAAGATGTTAATACAGAGTGTGTTCATGGGCAGAAGACTGCTTAGGACTCCTGGCACACCATGTAGAGACACATACCAAGGTTTCTACCATGGAGAGGAGGAAGTTGGGATATTTTCCCCACATATTTATTCAGATGCTGCTCCAAGGACATCAACTTACCAGCACTACACAAGTCAGAAAAGACCTTGAGCAGAAATTTCCATGGGACCCTGGTAGGAAAGCTCAGCCCGAAGGGAAATCGGGGTGCTGGGTTCTGGACAGACCACCCGTAGTTCCTGCTACAACACAGAAACCACCCATTGGTAATATTATCTCAGATTAGCACTCTTAACCGGACAGCTCCCTAAAATCTCATTTGAGTCCTTTTTTATATTTTGGTAAGACTATGAAATAAACCATATTTTCCCATCTCTACCAATAGAAAGAGTAGCAATTCTTTAGGTGCAATTCTCTCATCATTCTTCCTGAAGCATATTTATAAAATGGTAACAAAGGCCTCCTTTGTCACAAACGTATACTTTACTATTTTCGGTAATGTGCCGCATTTCTAGTCCCTGTCCTGAAAAAGAAGTATTAGATAATATTTTTAAAAGCTTATATGTCCCAGGCATTGTGTTCGTTGCATTCATGACTATATCACTCAGTCCTCACGGTAAACCTGTGAAGGGGGCACTATTATTGTGCCCAATTTACAGATGAGGAAACGAAGGAACTGAGGGTCAAGAGAGGTCCCTGCCCCAGGTCCTAAGGCCGTCAGGAGAAGAACCCACCAGGGGCTGCTTCGGAGCCTGTATGTGGTCCTAGTGTCTGGACCATATGCCAGCAGAAGTATAGCCCAACAGAATTTGCACTCGACTCTTCAAAGCAAATGTTCCAGTGTGATTATTATATCTCTGTGAGCTCATGCTCTCAGCCTTTCCATGTGTGAGGGCCACGGTGACCTGCATCTCTGTCACCCCTTGCACTTGGGCAGCTCCATGCCTAGAAAGGGGACTGCCAATGGGTCTCTATCTAAGCTCTGTTTACACTTGCCAAGGTTGTCAACATCCAATGTCTTTTATCTGTTTTGGTTGGTTTTTGTTTATTTTATTTTGTTAACATGTTACATATGAGATCTTTCTGTTCTGTGATAATGAAAACTTGAGGAGGAGATTAGTGAGTCCTCTCTCCTTGTAAGAAGAGCTCTGAGGATGCAAGTGCTGCTACCTCCATCCATTTAGGTTAGTTGATAAGAGGGCAAAACATTTACCAAATTGCTCTCTAGTCCTCCTGGCTAAACCTCTGGGATTAGAAGTGGATTAAGAGATTTGTGGGAAACGGTAAGCATTCTAAATTCCCACGTTCAAAGGAAGAGAATTGATGCCAGAAGTGACTGCATGACATAAAAAGTTTTTGAACTATTGCACATAAACATCAGAGTATCACCAATAAAGTACCTGAGGGATGGGATGCTCATTGTATTTCATAAACTGTGTTAATAATTGTCACTTGATTACATTGCTCTCACTCTATTAAAACGCAGAATTGGATATTGGGTGTTTGAGGAATCCGGCTTGACTTGAAGTGCGTGAGAGCTTACCTGCTGATGGCAAAATGTGTACATGTTTTGGAAGGCACCAGGATTTTCAAATTTCAAACCTTTTTCAGAGGTGTCTTGAAGTATTTTTAAATGACAAATACTATTCTTTTGGTTCCAAATGTAAAAACATTTATCTATTCCCACTATTTGACCAAATAAACTTATTAAAACTTGGCAATCCTTTTACTTTTGCTTTTTTTAAAATAAAATGGTACAAGTTTCCATGGTTATAGAAAAGAGCTGTAGTGCGGTATTTCACCTTTTGTGGCCATTTTGTAAGTAAAACCAGAATCAAAGTTTCTTTGTTACAGAGAAGATGAGGTGTCAAAACAGTTGTTTATCTTTGGGGGGAAAAAGTCAAATGCTAATGCTTAAAATATGGCAGTGATTGTATTTTCCTAAAGAACAGTCCAATTTCTGGTCAATTTCATTCATAAATCTTTCAAGAAACTTTCTGGCACTTTCTTCTACTCTGACGAAGCCAGGGAGGGAAAGTGAGGCTCTATACCAAGGCCAGGGCCTCTCCAGGTGCAACCTCCTGGGAGATCAGCTTACACACCAGGCTTGTTTCTGAATAACTTTCTTCTATGTAGTTCACATTCTTTAAATGACCAGCAATTCTTCAGCTGTTCACCAACTAAACCATCCCTATCACTCATGACATCGCAATTATCCTTTGTTCCATTTCTAAGAAATGGTTTCACTAATTTTTATTTTGCTACTCACTTGAATAATTTGCAAGTGTTTAAAATAACAAAACACTTGAAAATATGTGTATTGACAGTTATTTCTATAAGGCAGGTAAAGTCTGGAAGAAAATTGCAGGCAATCAGGAATGATGATCCAAACTCCAAGCAGATCGGGAAGCCAAGGAGTATACTCATCAGTACATCAGGGAGGACAGGAAGGACCCTGGATGAATGGAAGGGCCCTCAACCAAGGGGACACTGCTGGGGTTAGCATGAAATCTGATAACATAGAAGGTATTATGCTCCTAACAAAGGAGGAACTTGAGAAGGCAGAAGAGGAAGGCAAACAGGATCTCTCTACATTGATCATAATGTGAAGATTTTGGTCTAATTTTCATATTTTGTTTAGTTTCTTTCCATACCCAGAGGACAAGAAGACATTTTGCAATATTGGATCTTGTTCATGGCAAACATCGAAACTTTAGTTACTGATTTAGGATCTAATGACATAGAGAAACTTCTTCCTCTTGGTAATCCTTCTCAATAAAATTAAATTGACTCATCTATCTAGCTGTCTGCATTGTTTAGCACTTTATTGCCGTATTACTGTAAAGATTTATTTCCAACCAACTGACATTTTTTTTCCAATTAGTTTTAGATTTTCTTGGGGTGGGAGATAGGTTCATTTGTTTATATATTTTTGGATTTATTATTATCATTGCATCATTGCATCATTACAAACTCAAAGTAAAAAATAAATATGTTCACAGAAGTTCAGCTTCCATCCCTACCTCCACCTCCCTCATCATATAAATGAATATTTTTATTCATTTTTGAATTCACTTTCTATTGTTTCTTTCTGAAAATATAAGCAAGTATGAATGCGTGCGCACACACACACACACACACACATTGATTTTATTGTAAACACTCTTCCAAGCCTCTTTTTTTACTTAATGATATGCTTTGAGGAACACACAGCAGAGAATATAAAGATGCTCCTTGTGTAACATTGAGATCTTGAACTATTTAATCTTTAAGCTACAGTCTTATAACTACAAAATGTGCATAATATGACAGTTACCTCAGGGCACAATGGTTAGAATTAACTGTGATTTGCTTACAAAGCATTTATTTCCATGTATGTGACATCATAAAGCCAGAGTTCAGCAAACGTTTTACGTAAAGAAGCAGAGTAAATATTTTAGACTTTGATGGCCATGAGGTCTTTGCTGCAACCATTTAATCCTGTTGTTAGAGTGTGAAAGCAGCCATCGAGAATATATAAGTGATGGGGCATAGCTGTTTTCTAATAAAACTTTATTTATAAAAATAAACAGTGGGGCCCTGACTAGTTTGGCTCAGTGGATGGAGCATCGGCCTGCGAACTTAAGGGTCCAGGGTTTGATTCTGGCCAAGGGCATGTACCTCGGTTGCGGGCACATTCCCAGTAGGGGGTGTGCAGGAGGCAGCTGATTGATGTTTCTTTCCCATCAATCTTTCTAACTCTCTATCCCTCTCCCTTATCCTCTGTGAAAAAAATCAATAAAATATATTTTTTAAAAAATAAAAAATAAACAGTGGGCTGGATTTGGCCATGGGCCATCATTTCCTAACCCACAGTTAGTGAATCCACTATCACCAACACCACCTTGAATTCCTGAAGTTCAGAAACCATATCTTAATTTTGTTTGTATATTTATGTCTTCTAGACAACATGTTGCATAAAAATAGGTGCTTACTCAGTGATTTTTTTAAAGAATAATTATTTATTGCCCTAGTTGGTGTGGCTCAGTGGAAAGAGCATCGGCCTATGGACTGAAAGGCCCCAGGTTCAATTCTGGTCAAGGGCATGTACCTTGGTTGCGGGCACATCCCCAGTAGGAGGTGTGCAGGAGGCAGCTGATCGCTGTTTCTCTCTCATCGATGTTTCTAACTCTCTATACTTCTCCCTTCCTCTCTGTAAAAAATCAATAAAGCATATTTTTAAAAAATAATAATTATTTATTGAATTCCTACCAAGTGCCTAAACACTAGCAAAATGCCTGCTCATAACCTGAGATCATCTCCGCCTTCTCCTTCTTTTCAGGATGGAAATGCCACCCAAAGCATTGCCAAGACAGGGCCTGTTCCCACATCAACAAGTAGAAAGCCATGCTTGCTTCCAGCACGTGGCTCGTCTCTGTTTCCTTGGCACCTTCAGCCCTTCTTTAACCTCCTCGAAGGGCTGCCAGGCTAATTCTGGAACCCTCTTTATCTGTGTGCCTTCTCCAGGCAGGACATGACAAGTTTCCTTGGGTGATCACTTCACTTTGAACCTGATGGAAGGGCGGGTTCAGTTTCTGGTGCTGAGTGTTTGAAGCAGGACAATGTGTGTAAGCGGCCCCATTCGAGATGAGGGCAGCAGCGAGAGCTTGATGAGGAGGATATCCTGTCCCCACCCTGCCCCACAGCCTACCACGCCCTCTGCTTACCTCAGGGAGCCTGATGGGGCTCATATCCTGAGGTCCGTTGTTATCCTAGGGGCCTGGTCACTCCTGCACCTAGCATTTCAGGGGGCAGAGTAGACAGTCATTCCCACCTTTAACTCTCTTTAAAGATAAAATATTATAATATTACAAAGTGGTCATTATCCAAGTTAAGAGAAAAAGGGAGTCATCACAAAGCATCGGTTTGATTCCATTGCCCTCCTTGCCAACAAATGAATAATATTTAAACCTTTATCAATGTTTTGTGCATGTTCCTTTGGGGGGAAAAATAGATGGACACATCACCAACACTGAAAAGCCCATTCTGGTGTCTCGATGTGTGTGTCTGTGTGTGGGTTTGTGTGTGTGTGCTTGTGCAAAAGAGAAGCTACGATATAAACACACTTCAAAACCATTACATCTCATCTGAGGTGGGGTTGGCATTTCTTAAGTGGCCTGGTCATGTGGTCAAATGACTGCTTAGCCTTGTTTAAAATCACAGTTTCCTATGTTGGCTGTGGATACAGCTTCCACCTAGAGAAGCCAAAACAATGACCTGACAGCTGAGGCATTAGGGATGGGTGTTGATGCAAAGATTTCCTTGTATTATTTTCATCAGGTTTCCTGCTCGCCTCATCAATGCTGGATACACTTAAGCGCCAAAGAGTAGAGATTGCTTTTATGGAGCATCTTGTGGGTTTATTTCCTCTGAAACTTGATGACATCTACCTTCACGTTTACTGCGATTAGAAGCAAATGGGCCCGGATGTGCGTAATCAGCAAACGCCCCAGGGAAACTGGCGTGAGGCACAGGCAGATAAGCTCCTGTGGGTCTGTGGTCATTGTCTTTCAAGTTCACACTTGATGCCACCCAGGGCCGTGTGGGTATTCCTGTCATCAGTGTTCCTGAAGATAGTCATCTTGTTCCAGTAAGTGAAGAGGACATGTTTCTACGTGTTCTATCAGTAGCCCTTGTCTTTGAGTTCTCTGTGTTTGTTTGTTTGTTCTGTGCTTTTCTCCTTTGACTAAGGTGACCAGATGTCCCGCTTTTGGCGGGACACTCCCGATTTTTAACAGTTTGTCCCGCATCCCACGGCATTTTTAAAAAGTCCTGATTACTCTTTGTAATATTTTAAGTAATAATAATAAAAAAAAGAAAAGAAAAAGAAAAAAAAGGAACCCTCC
>PVJC01021467.1:0-28179 GCA_004026665.1 Murina feae
CGTGCAGGCAAGAGCAACGCCCAGCAGTTAGGAAGGAAGCCATTGTTGGTGGAGCCGGTGACCTCAATCGGTTGTATTTCAAGGTGCCGGGTCCACAAAGGCCTCAGGCAGCCACTGTGGCCTCGAGCTCCTGCTCAGACATCCATTCTCTCCGCACACCTGTCGGGGAGCTCTGCACTAGGTTGACATTTCTTCTGAGAAAAACCAGTGGAGGGCACTCCACCAATTCAGGTCATCATTTGGGAAAATTCCACCAGAAATCGTGATGGCATTGTATCATCTTAAGACCTTGTGCACATGTGTACATGTGTGACTTGTTAGCAAAAATTTTCTGGTTTACAAAACAAAGCTGGTAGGTGGGGATTTTCATGCGTGTGTGTGTGTGTGTGTGTGTGTGTCCTCACCTAAGGATATTTTTTTCCATTGGTTTTTAGAGAGTGGGAGGGAGGGAAGTATGGAGGAGGAGGAGAGAGAGAGACATTGATGTGAAAGAGACACATCAAATGGTTGCCTCTGGTTTGTGCCCAGACTGGGGCCGGGGATCAAACCTGCAGCTCAGGAACATACCCTTGACCAGGAATCAAACTTGGCAATGCTCTAACCACTGAGCATACCAGCCAGGGTGGGGAATTTCACAACTATTTATAACTTTTGAAAAGTTGATATTAGGGAAACAGAGGTTGAAAAATGATTTCCTGTGCATAAACTTGCCTTTGCTTCTCTGCTGTCTGAAACCAGAGCCAAAAGCTCTGATTTCAAATGAAGACTGATTTTGTTGTATTTGCCAGGGCCTCCTGCTGACTGTCCACATCTGTCTGCAGAGGGACCCCCATAGCTGACGTATGAGAGAGACTTAGTGTAGACATTAGCTTTACATGAATTGACAAGTAACCAGCACCCTTTCTAAGGTGGCCAGACGTCCCGCTTTTGGCGGGACAGTCCTGATTTTTAACATTTGCCCCGCGTCCCGTGGCGTTTTAAAAAAGTCCCAATTTTTGGAAAGAATGCACGACAAGCTAGGGAACGGCGGGAGAACAGGAAGGGAATATACGGTTTTTGGCAGCCAAACGGTCAATGGTGTCCCGCTTTACCAATGTTAAAATCTGGTCACCTTACCTTTCTCAATCAGCCGGGAGAAGCAGACAGAGACAACTGGGTGGATTCGCAGCAAAACCGCATCCCCCAGATGGTGGGCAGGAGGCCCCTGCGAGATTTCGTGGGGCTGGAGGACTGTGACAAGGCCACTCGGAATGCCATGCTCAACTTCAGCTTTTTCATCGCCATCGGAGACATGGACGAAGCTTTCAAATCTATCAAACTCATCAAAAGGTGAGTATTCCGTTCTCGGAGGTGTCGAAGGCATGGGTACACTCTTAGGGTACTTTCTCTCCCCTTCTAAATGAGATTCTAAGGATTCTAACGCTTTTGTGACTCTGTCATGCTGTATTCCCTGGTCTTTTCACTCAGTGAAACGCCGCTGCTCATGCAGGCACAAGGACATGCCTGGCATGTGCTGCAAAGCAGTGAGTTTGGGCGCAGCACACTGGGCGTAGGGAGCAGGTGAGCCTGGCTCTCGGCCTCTGCACTCTGCAATATTTAGAGCCTCTTAGGCTGTTATTTAGTTGTTTTGATTCATGTCATAGTGTTCTGGACACTTCCTAGTAGAAAGTTCTGCAGTTGCTAAATATTTGTAATACCAGTCCCTCTGGGAACAATTGCTACTAAACAAAAAAAGATTTGATAATAAACACTCAAAACAGTGCAGTGAAAATGCCATTAAAATTACTCTGAAAGAAGTCAGTCAAAGCCATCTACATAGCAGCTTCCTCTCTGTTCCTGAGAGAATTCAGCAATTCTTCCCCGGGGACGTTTGACAGGTTTCAATCTCGAAAGCGTAGAAAAATTATTACAGAATGAAACTAAAGTGGGAAGAGAAAGAAGGAAAATTAAGTTGCCTGGAACAAGCCTTCCTCATTGGCAGTGATGGTTTCTGTAACATGGAAGCGCCTTTTAAATTAGTGTGCGTCCCTGGTTCCTTGGCTCATTTCTAAAACAGGCCAAGCCTTGTTCCACCTGGGAGGCCTCTTCAACACTGGCCGTGCGGACAAGAGGACCCTCGTGGGAACTGGCCTCTCTCTGCTCACTTTTCGTTCAATATAAACACGATCACAGACGAGAATCAACCGTGTGGCCAACTTTAAAACTTTAATGAACATTTATAGAATCATATACATAATATTATTAAAATTACACATCTTAAATATTTCATTATTCTTTTTCAAAAACAATTATTTCTAGCATATGATTTGGGAGGAAATCCACTGTAGGAAGAAGCTCAAAGGGAGGAAGCTCAAACCTAAATGTCCCCATGAGCGTACTGGCTGTGGGGCGGGCGTCTGGCTGTTTCCACACTGACGGCTGGCTTTACTACAGATGACTCGGCCACGGATGCTTTTAAATCATCCTCCGTTGCTTTATGACCGTTCGCATCCCCATACCCCAGCTGGCGAGCAGGATCACCTGTTCTGACTATCCTGGAGTCTTTGAATTCCACACTGGCCATCTCACTTCTCTGGAACGTTAAGAGCAACAAAGCTAAAAGTGTCTTGGGGTTGGAGGCTCAGCCTAGGGACAGCCGGGCCTTACCCTGGCTTCGCATGGCACCCACCAGTGCCCAGGGTCAACTTCCTGGGCCAGAGGACGGCGACAGTGATTCCACTTCCGGGCGGCACGCACTCGAGCCGTGCAGCTATCAAGGGGCTGACTGTCCTTTAGATGTCGCCAGGCAGCCCTTGAGGCTATGGGCCCGTTTTTTAATGCTTCCTGTTCAGCCTGGAGGCTTACGGCCTGTTCACCTCTCACAGGTTTAAGAGCTGGGTGGTTTGGAATCCGTGTAGCATCGTGAAGGTGTCGCCACCAAGTGTTTGACCCAGGAGAGGCCAAAGGTTTTATGTGGGGCGAGGTGGACCCCTCTCTCTCTGAATTTCTTTAAACAAATAGACTTTCCCCTCCTGCACCACTAACTGTGCATCTGCCTACACATGACCACAGTGTGCAGAGTCTGTAGGAGGGTGGGCGTCGGAGGCTCGGTTGACCAGAAACGAGCATAAGGACACGAGGAACCCGAAGTTTCACTCCCACCAGGATCTTTAAAAACGCCTCAACCCTTCTCTTACTGCCAACCCACAAAACACACATAAAACAGACCAAATTCCTTTCACCACGTGGCAGTGTAGGGAGATACAACACACATTTTAGACGGTGGTAAGAGGTTTCCATTTTATTTTAACTTAGAAAAATAATCAGGCACAAACAGACATCACTAACTCCTTCCTGTCCTAAAGCCGTAACCATCTGATTATAGATTCTGAGCCACTGGAGGGAAATGCAGCCATTTCCAGAAAACCTCCCAGGGCGTTCTGCTTCACCAGAGAAAGGGCGGCCGCGGGCGCCCGCCTCAGCAGGCACAGAATAAATTAACCCCGGCCCAGGGCGCCGAGCAGGGCAGCCGCGCCCTCCCGTGCATCTCGGGCTGGTCGCCTTGCGACGGGCGTGCGCGTGAAGCCAGGTTGGGAGTGGGCCGGGGAGGCCGGCACAGACGATATATGATCATATATTTATATAAACGTAGTAAACATACCTGTGTATCGTACATATGCATATAGGAGAAACCATGGGAACCGCCGCCTCCGCGCAGGCAGTCCCTTGGTTTCTAGACTGTTCCATGACAGTGGGTAGCGTCCCAGGCGGGGCCCCTCCCCGGCACCCGTCAGCACGGTGACTCCACATAGTCATTGTCTAGTCCGCGGCGAAACCGAGCGGTCAGGGAGCGGCTGATGACAATCACCCGGGGCGCCATGCAGTCCTCTCTCCTGTGAAGGATGTTCCAGATGAGCATGGCGGCCGCCAGGGTGGCCAGGAGGCAGGCGCCAATGTTCAGGTAGCAAGACCAGGACAGGCTGGTGTACGGGCCGATCCTGTAGAACGTCACCAGCCCAATGACCAGGATAAAACCTGCGAAGGAAAGACAAGGTGTTGAGAAAGCCTTCCCCGGAGCAGGGGGAAGCCGGCGGACTCCCTGCTCGAGGCAGCTGTGCCTCCGCCCTGACCCTCCATGCGCCCCGGGCGGTGAGGAGCCCAGTTCCTGGCGCCGGCCTTCGGGGTGGAGGCGCTCTGCACCAGGCCCGGGTGGGTTTTTATGACCTTTGAGTGTGTAGCTGGGGGGGGGGGGGCGGGGGGGGTGCAGTGTGCGCCTGCTAAATCCTGCGCAGGATCCTCGCTGGGGGTTGGGAAGAAAGCATCTGGCCCCATGTGTGCTTCCTGGACCCTCCAGGGCTCGGGCTGCTCCCTGAGCCCACCTCCCCGTGAAGGCGGCACTGACACTCGCTTTCCCTCGCCCCAGACAAGCCCAGCGGGAACGGTGTAGGTCCCCTTTGACCTTCATAAACACTCAGTTCGTTCAAAGTGAAAGCAAAGCATGTTTCTAAATCTCATTTAGTGACAACTCCGGCTGTTGTTTAACTCCGTCCGAATTCCCGTTCCCACGCGTTTTCTTGTCCTTAGCATTTGCGGAGATGTGTCCGAGTCTCCTGCTGGCGCGTTTGGCTTCTCCGCTGACTTCTAAATGGATGCAGCTGGTTCTAGAATTCCCCTCTTGCCCATACCCCCTTCCCCCGATTGCATTTGTTTAGAAGGGGAGGGGGCTGTGCGGGGACTCTGGCCAGAGTCTTCCACTGATGGCAGTTCCCAGTCTAGTGCACATTTATTTTTTGTTTTGTTTCGTGTGGTGTGTTGTTGTTTTTTAAATGTGTGGTTTGTTTTTTTTAATTTATTTCAGAGAGGAAGGGAGAGAGAGAGAAACATGAATGATGAGAGAGAATCATTGACCAGCTGCCTCCTACATACCCCCTACTGGGGACTGAGCCCGCAACCCGGGCATGTGCCCTGACCGGGAATCTAACCGCGGTCTCCTGGTTCATAGGTTGATCCTCAACCACTGAGCCACACCAGCCAGACCAGACTCGTTCACATTGAGTTCACAGCTAATACCACAGCACCGTCGCTTTAATGATTTTATCTTTAAGGAGCTCCCGAGACTTGATTTTGTTAATTCTTGCAATAGGAAAGCCAGGACTTTTGCCCAGAACCCTGATGTAATGGAGTTCAGCTCTGAATGCAGGTTAGAAACCCCGACCGCTGGGACGGAGGAGAGGCCACCACTGCTGCGCTATTGAGGAAGCCGGTCCTGTCCCTTCTTGTCCCCTGAGCTGGTCACACTTCTCAGCTGGAGGTGGCGGGGGTAAATGAGGCAGAGGAAACGAAGGCGGCCGTGGGGTTGAGTGGAGCCGTGGCTAGCGAGAGTGAGGACAGAAGCAGAAGCAGAGCGCTGGGAGGCCCAGGGAGCCCCGTCTTCTCCACCGGCACCCCACCCTCGGATGCTGACCTGAGGGAGTCTGTTTCTTGGAACCAAAATGCCTGACAGAGACATAGGCTCCGTGTAATCCAGCACGGTCCAGATGGGACGCTGGCCCCTCGCAGGCCCGTCCACGGTCCCTGCCCTGTGCTCGGGCCAGGCTGCTGCTGCTGCTGTGGCCCCTGCCTGCCCCGCACTGTGACATCCATACGTCTGTCCTGCTGGTCCCGCCCCTCGGCCTCCCCTGCTTTCCTCAGGAAGCCGCGTCATGCACACCCAGCGTGGCACGGAGCAGAGGGCGGCCGCGACGCCAGCTAATGGTCCCGCTAACTCGGGTGCTCCTTAGCGCTGGGGTGGGGCGTGGGGGCAGGCTCGCATTCTCTAAAAAAAAAGGCGGATGGTCTCATCATCACGTACCTTCTAGAATGTGTGAATTAGACACTCATCTACCTCAGTCGTGTCCGAAACCATGGTGACAGTGACTAATCTCTATTGTAATTCTCTGCAGTACTTTGTGGAGCTTTTTATACATGGAAAGCTTCTGGATACTTCCTTTCTGTTAAAAATAGCTAATTCCGTTTGTCATGCCCACTGACAAAAAAAAAAACAACCTCATTCCTCTCTCCCAGGGAAGGGTGCACCCTCTGCTCACGATTTTACGGCACCGAGTTTAGCGTTATTGCGGAAGGGAGCTGTGTAATGAGAATGAAAACGCTTTATGTGTCCTCCTCGTTTTTACTGTCTGGACTTTTTTTTTTATCACCCAAGGGAGCTCGTTATGCCTGGTTTCAACAAGACTCAGAAGGATGGGGCAGGATGGGAGCTTAGGGAGAGCGAGTTAGGATCCAGCTTATGTCTGAGATGAGAGGAGCCAGGCCCTGACTGGAGGGGCCTCCCAGCGAGGCCAGCGGGAGCCCGCAGGGAGGGCAGCTTCCACGACGATGTGACTCGACCAGAAGGAATTTGCCCAGAGAGCAGCAGCTGGTCTGCCTCAGTCGCCCGCCCGGGGGAGGGGTACTGATGCTTACCCTCGGCTGTGATTGAAACCTGTTCTTTTTTATTTATTTCTTTTTTAAATATCTGTTTTTGAAAAGAATTATTTTTTAAAAAATATATTTTTGTTGACTTCAGAGAGGAAAGGAGAGGGAGGGAGAGGTAGAAACATCAATGATGAGAGAGATTCACTGATTGGCTGCCTTCTGCCCGCCCCCCAGTGGGGATCGAGCCCGCAACCCAGGCATGTTCCCTTGACCAGAATCAAACCCGGAACGCTTCCGTCTGCAGGCCGATGCTCTATCTACTGAGCAAAACTGGCTAGGGTTATTTTTAAATATTTTTTAATTGATTTCAGAAAGGAAGGGAGAGGGAGAGAGATAGATAGAAACAT
Source organism: Murina feae (assembly GCA_004026665.1). Lineage (NCBI taxonomy): Eukaryota > Metazoa > Chordata > Mammalia > Chiroptera > Vespertilionidae > Murina > Murina feae. The sequence goes on from PVJC01021467.1 coordinate 6,801, forward strand.
CAATGATGAGAGAGAATCATTGATCAGCTGCCTCCTGCACGCCCCCTATTGGGGATCAAGCCTGCCACCCAGACAAGTGCCCTGACCTGGAATCGAACATGACCTCCTAGTTCATAGGTCAGCGCCCAACCACTGAGCCATGCTGGCTGGCTGGCCCTCGCTTTTTAAACCAAGCTTCCTTTTGTGTTGGGTGTGTTATAAGGATATTTTCTAAATCTGTCACATGGCTTCGGCCGCGGTTCTCCTGCATCATTTGTCCTAACAGGACAGCGTGAAAGAACTGGGCCTCTCGGGCCTCCAGGGCAACCTGTCTTGAGGTTGGTTTACATCACTGATGAACACAGAGAGAGGACCTTGAATTTCGTTGCAAGACATTTCCGTGGAGACTGGTGAATGATGAGAGCTGGTCGGAAAGAGGTGGCCCTAGTCTAGAAAGGAGCCGAAGGCACTCGCTCACCAGATTGGCAGAAGTAGAAAGGGAGGAAACACAAGCGTCAGCCCAGGTTCCAGGCAGAGGGGTCCCACCCTCACTGAGTGGGCGCTCAGGGCAGCACGGTGCTGCCCTCCTAGGGTTACGCGGAGTGAGACTCCTGCTCGTCCAGGAAGCGACTGTGCCCCAAATGTGCAACGTCTGAAACTCGTGTCCACAGGACACAGTGCGCAGCGGGCAGCAGTGGGCAGCCGGGACAGGAAAGGGGCAGGTGCGCGGCTGCATGAGCGGCACAGCGCTGGGGTGGGCCGCAGAGACAGTGGTGCGAGAGGACGCCCCAGGGACACACTCAGTCACATGTGCATGGTTCTCACAGGCTCAGCCGCCAGGCTGCTCTTTAAGGAAACCTGAAGAGGGGACAAAAGTATAAAAAACCAGCGAGCCCTGGCCGGGTGGCTCAGTCCGTCGGAGCGTCGTCGCGTACACCGAAAGGTCGCAGGTTCAATTCCCGGTCAGGGCGCATACCTAGGTGGCAGGTTTGAACCCTGGTTGGGGCATGTCTGGGAGGCCACTGATGGATGTTTCTCTCTCTCTAATTATCAATTAAAAACAACAAAAATATCCTTGAGTGAGGATTTTAAAAAACACAGGGAGTGGCTGACGCAAGTACAGGACAGCGGTTAGCTCCCGGGGGAGAGCAGGCACAACGGGGAGGACACCCAGGGCTTCTGGGTGTTCACGTCGTCATGTCTTTAGCAGGACACACACGTTTCTCTGGGTTCTCTGCATACATGTTTCACACTAAAGCATTTAGAATATCTTAGAAGCACCCCTCGTTTTAGATTCTTTAATTAACAAGCATTTCCTGCAGTCCGTCACAACACTGGCAGTCAGCCTCCATCCCTGCTCAGTCGGTTCCATAGCAGATACTCATGCATTTACACACTTCTCCACACGCACCATCTCTGGAAGACACGCATCATGTGCCCCTTACGCACAGGTGCCCTGTGGCAGCTGCTGCCCTAGGACGTTCCTCAGCCTGGCATGGCCCCACCTCAAATCTCCCCTTCCCACCCTCCCTCCCTTATAGCTGCCCTGTCTGTCACTCTGTAGCCACACTGGTGCCTCTCCGTGCCTCTGAGATGTCAAGTTCTACCTGCAGGCCTTTCCTGGTGCTGCCATCCCTGTGTTTCAAGAGCCCTGGCGGGAGGGTTGCCTTCTGCCACCTGGTCCCTGGTCCCTCAGCACTCCGCGTAAGCGCACAGCACGGTGCCTCCCCCAGCTGTTGTCCCTGCAGCCGGAGTGCGGCCCAGCCATTCGTCTCGGCCCCTCAGAGAGTCACCCAGTTTGAGACAAACGCAAGGAGATCGATCCCCTAATGCAGAGCAGGATGCAGTGTGGCCACTGGGGAGGAAGACGTGATGAATAGCAGCTTCCCTAGCAAGTCCTCTAAGCTTCTTTTTCTCCTCGGTTTCATTACACTGGTTTATTATCAAGGAAACAATTACAATTGTAACTAACTTTGCCACCTTGACTGGGGGCTCTTCTGAGCTTCTTAACAACTACAACCTGCCCGAGGGACAGGACCCAGGCCCCACAATGGAGTTGTTCAGCAGACCTACTGGCATTCCACTCGGTGCACTTGGGCGGGGGCGGGGGCGGGGGCTGCTAAAGCCGGGGGACTTGTCCGTGGGGACCTGGCAATCTCCTTGGGGAGATAAAGATGAAATGGTCACTATAGCGTGGTCTGCCCGTGAAAGAGACGTTTAGAACGTGCGGTGGGAGTGAGGCGGCCGCACTCCGCCGTGGGCAGGGATGGTGGCTGGGCGCGCCCTCCCTGAGAGCGGTCAGGCGAGGCCCGCGACACCGGGGGACCAGCCTGTGGAGAGAGCACCCTGAGCTCCAGGTGGTGAAAATATTAACTCATTGAACACTCCACAGGCTATGGGGACAGAGGGCCACTTGGCTTCTAACCCCCGGGCAGTGCCAAGGCACCGTCCCAGCACTGAGTGGCTGTCCTGTGCCCACATTTCCCAGTAGCTCAGGGCTACTCACCTGTACTGCTACTTCTTAAGATCACTATTGTATTTTGAAAGTAGGGTAGGCTGTGATTTTTCAAAATATATATTTTTTTATCGATTTCAGAGAGGAAGGGAAAGGGAGAGAAACATCAATGATGAGAGAATCATTGATCGGCTGCCTCCTCCTGGGGATTGAGCCCACGACCCGGGCATGTGCCCTGACTGGGAATTGAACCGGTGACCTCTTGGTTCCTGGGTCGACGCTCATCCACTGAGCCACACCCGGCTGGGCTAGGCTGTGATTTTGTAACCACTGGAATCTGTTTATTATTTCCTCTCTTGTGTTTAGCTATGTTGCCTACAAGGTACACAAACTGCAGTTTCAAAGTGTGTCTGTTTTTTCCATTACAAGATGAAAGAAATTCAGGGTATGGATCATTGATTCAAAAAGTATCAATTTGCCTTGGCCAGTGGTTCAGTGGTTAGGGAACTGGCCTCATACACCATAGGGTCACGGCTGGATTCCCAGTCAAGGACACGTACCTGGGTTGCCGGTTCAGCCCCTAGCCCTGGTTGGGGCGTGTGCAGGCGGCAAAGTCAATGGGAATATCCTCGGGTGAGGATTAACAAAAGAAATAAGTGTAAATTCACTTGCTCACAGACACCTTTGGTTTGGAAAACACGAGCAGGAAAGCGACAAAGGCGGCAGAGCAGGAGCAATGCACAGCCTGACAGACGGCGTTTGTGCAGAGTGAAAACGGACGCGCGGGGCCTCCTCCTAGCTCATCATTTGTCTTGGGAACTTCAAAATCCAGCCGTGAGCAGCACTGGCTGTTCCCAGCACAGGTGTGGATGCCTCACCTCCCAGCTGGGGTAACTCAGAGGGGAAGTAGCAAGGGAAGTAGGAAGGGAAGCAGAAAGGGAGAGTTGTCACATTTACACAACTTACTCTGCGTAAAGGTCAGTGTTGGCTTTTGCATTATTTTAGTGCAGCATATAGTCAGAGAAGGGGTTTGCTTCCCTCACACTAAAAAACAACAACACACATTTAGAAAAATCCTCCTCTGCACCAGGAAGGTGCAAGGAACCTTCTGAAACCGCGGGCCCGGGGGCTGTGCTGCGGGAAGAGCGTGGGCCCCCGGCGGCTGCCTGGCCGGGCTGGTGCAGTGACTCTCCCACCCTCCTCGTGCAGGGACAGCTGCTAGACAGTGTCTGCTGGATCCAGGGGTTAACAGTCGCCCAGCCCTGCCCAAGCCAGTGAGGCCTGTGGCCACTGAGCAGACACAGGCAGCGTGGGATCTTCTGTGGGTGCCACGTGTCAGAGTAAGAAGCCACAGAGACACGGAAAGGCAGAACACGTGGGCTCCCTGTGCGCCGCCAGCCTCAGCCCGGGGAATCGCCTGTACAGACGTCCTCCTGAAATCAAACCAGCCTTTTACTTGCATAGAGCGCTCTGGCTGAGGGGGAGCAGGGTGTTGAGGAGCTAGGTGTGGGGCTGTGCTGGTCAACCTCAGATTTTCTGTTTCTGTTACAGCCTGATGTAGAGAACCCCCCGCTTTCCTCAGAGTTGTCCCTGGAAAGACTTTGCAGTGATGTTCATGTCTGTCCAGAAACAAATCTAAGGGGAGAGTTTTAGCAAACACCCCAGATTCTGCACATGGAGGTGGTTCCATCCTCATGGATTTCTGTTTGCAAAGGCAGCAGCCCCTTCCCGTGAGCCGGCCTCCCAGCGGGCAGTGTGATTCACACGCAGCCTGCAGAGCGCCCTTTCCTGTCTCTTCCTTCCTGCCCGCTTCCTAGGGCGGCGGTGTCTGTCACGGGGCCTTCCTTTTGAGTGACGGTCAGCACATGCAGGTGGCATGAGTGGAAGCCCGCGGGGCTGACCCCTGAGCCCTTCGCCCAGCACACCTGCCTCAGCATGCACGGCCGCGGGACAGGCAGAGCAGGCACCTGTGACAGAGCTGGCGGGAGGCTTCGAGAGAGAGTATTTACGGAGCACACCGGCTAGTCGATGGATCCACTCAAGGCACAGCTGTGGTTGGGTCCTTTTTACACTGTGAGCAGAAACACAGTGGCTGTCCAGTGTTTCTCCCTGGGGCAGTGCTTCTCAGCCTTCTGGCCCTTTAAATACAGCTCCTCCTGTTGTGATGACCCCCAACCATAAAATTATTTCCATTGCTACTTCATCACTGTAATGTTGCTGCTGTGATGAATCGTAATGTAACTATCTGATATGCAGGATGGTCTCAGGCGACCCCTGTGAAAGGGTCGTTCGGCCCCCAAAGGGGGTCTCGCTGCCCTAGAGGGAGGGACTCTGGAGAAAGGACAGAATAAAGATGGTATGACTGATACGATCAAACACGTCCCTAGGAGCCGGCGCTCGGAGCAGCATGGAGGAAAGGGAGAAGAAGGAGAAATGAGAGGTGCAGTGGGGTGGGTGCAGGCTGGGCATGGGACACAGCTGCAGAAGATGGAAATTTATCCAGACCAAGCAGACCCTCGGATTGTCCTATGAGAAGCCCCCTGAGCCTGAGGAAACAGCAGAATTCCCAGCAGCTCCTGAGATGCCTAGACAGTTACCATTTATCACCTCGACTGGCCTTAGGGAACTGATAAACTCAGCATTCGCGGGGCGGGGGGGGGGGGGGGGGGGGGGGGTGTAGGGCTCCTTGTGTGTGCATGGGTTTTGCCGTCATGAGAAAAACTTGAATGCTTTCCAGAAATGGAAAAGAGGAAACCAGCAGACATGAGTCCATGGGAGGCTTTTCGAGTGGCTTTTGACCAGGTTCCATGGCAGATGCCCCTTTTCGTCATCCTGCCTAAGCTCTCGAGGAGGGGACCCGAGAAAGAGCGCGGCCCCGAGCCGGCGCCAGAGGCGGCCACGCGAGGACTGACGTCCCGGCCGCAGCGCGCGTGTGCGGGGACGAGCTCAGTTTGCAGATGGCACCGAACCCTCTACAGTGCCAGTCTTTGGAAACTGGGGTGCAAGTGGCCCGAAACAGACAAGCGCTGGTCCCCGCGTTTGGGAGAAAAGCGCGAGGGTTCGGGGCTGCTGGGCAGCTGCGTGGAGGAGATGAGGGCTTGTTGGGGAATGTCCCACGGGTAGCCCAAGGCCACGGGAAGGCGGCTCAGGGTGAGGCATGGGACAGCCGGCCTCTGCAGAGATGGACGGTGCCACACGGGCCCCGTTTCTACTTGAACTGCGCCGTTCCGTTGCGGTTACTGCACTTTGAGAAAAACGATAAGTTAGAGGAAGCTCCAGGGCCACTCGCGGGATCGACAGGGAGGCCAGACGGGAACTTGCGCAGAGATGGAGGGTGAGGGTTACTTAGGATGAGAGCTGATAAGTCATAAGCTAGGAACAATGTAAAATATTAGAGTAAGAACCCCACGGGTGCCTGAGAGCGGCGGCCACGGGCTTCAGAAGAAACGCTGCGATAAATGTGCGGCTAGTAGACCTGTAGCCGCTGTGGAAAGGCGGGTGCCTTGGCAGAAGCCGCACTTTGGGGCTTTGTGAAGGGGTCTGGGTGTCACAGACAGGGATGGCTGCAGCCCCGGAAACCGTTTCTAGGGTCCTTGATGCGGCGGCCCTAGGGAATTCATTCGCGTTTATACCGGCATTTTCCAAAAACGGATCAGAGGCGGCAAACGCACAGGCGGCTTTAATGAGCAGTGAGGACGAGAGAGGAGGGCTCAGGGGAGGGAGTACGTGAGAAGCCTCGTCTTTGGGTCCCCCCCCCGCCCCGTTGCATGACCCCGTCTTGTCATCAGGTACAACATTGGCTCCCAAGATGAGGGGGATAGCCCACGAGCCCAGGGCTCTCAGTAGTGGGGTGCACAGTCGTCCCCCCCAGGAGCACGCCAACAGGCACTGACGAAGGATGGTGAGCCAGGGGGCGGAAGGGGGACACCCGCTGTGTTTCCAGCCTCATCGAGCATGTGCGGCCGCAAGGCTGTCAGGCTGGGACTCCGCCAGACAGTGCACTGCCCCGGAGCTCAGCGGTGGCCAAGGAGTTCCCCTTCAAAGACGCCACCTGCTTCCCAGGTACAGAGCCCCGAATAACCGCTAGATCCTTCGTCCCACCTGAAAATGTCAGCGAGGGCCACACGGGGCAGTCAGTCCTGCGTAGCCAACAGGGAGGGCCGCTGCAGGAGGGTCAGTTAGGACACTTCCAAGCCCGGGACAGCCAGCCTGTGGCGTGGGCTGAGGGCGCACTGGGGGGCTCCGGCCCTCGCAGCGAGCTCAGGTGGAGCCCTGAGTCCTGACAGAGCACGGAGGCTGTGTCTGGGACTCGAGCGTCTCCGTGCCGTGGTGTCCAGCAGGGCCGCAGTGGGAAGTCAGCACGACGGCAGCAGCAGGCACAGCCGAAGACGGTCAGCAGGCCTGCGGTCCAGTGCTGCATCCAGAGCCAGGCAGCCTGCTCGGGCCCACTCGCCCCACACGCCCTGGGAAAGCCACTGTCCTCTGAACCCCGAGGGCCCACGGCTGAGCTGCTGCAGCCTGCGCCCCGGCTCTACCTTCTGCTCCAGGAGTCGGACACAAGTGGTCAGCACCTGCTCTCGTAGGCGGCGCCCTCTGAGCCCCCACCCCATTGGGCGCTGCTTTCCCTGCTCTGACTGCCTTTCTGCGTACATCAGTGAGACCGCAGACACGAAGAAACAGAGGAGAAGCAGCGAGAGGAGGAGCCAGGAGGGTCGAGGAGAAAGGAAGGTGTGTGGAGTGAGTCAGATTGAAGCTCATGCCTGTGTGCGGCCGAGGGCCCATGCGCCGCAGCTGCTGGCTCGGGGGCTGGGATGGCCCGTGGGCCCCTCCCTGCAGGAGCCTCTGCTGTGGTCAGAACATGAGGGGCAGGTGGCCGCAGCCTCACCGTTCGTCGCCTCCCGAGAGGCCCCTGCGCTCTGAAGTTGGATTACCAGCAGGTCGAGTGGTGGGAGGAAGAGAGAGGGTGCCTGACCGTTGGTGTCTGTCATGTACTGGTTACAGCAGGAAGCGCTGGGCGAGGGAGTGGCCGGGGACAGTGCAGAGCCCTCCATGGTGACTGCACCCTCCCTGCCCCCGACTTCCAGGGGCTGTCAGGCACCCGGTGGGGCCTGGGCTCGTGTCTAACATGCAGAGTGCTTTCCGCAGGGGAAGTGCAGGGTTTTCACAGCACATTCAGCTGATGGGGTGAGGGTGGAATAAGGGACAGAAAGGAATTTTTTTTTTCACCTTTAAGGTCAATTAAAATTACACTCGGAAAATTCTGCAAAGAAAGCAGACACTTGCATGCGGTGGCCTGAACATGACAGAGCAAACCGGGTGAAATGGCTGCTATTTCATAGGTTTTGATCCATGAAAATGGCCATTTTGTTGGGTCCCCAAGGTGACCTTGCCCTTTGGAGCCGCAGCTCTGAGGGGCTGAGACTGGCCTTGCACAGACCCAGGCCAAGGCATCGTATAAGTGAGGGTTGTGACCAGAAACTGTTGGGAATGAATGAGCAAGTGGGCAGATACCCATCTCGGGCGGCACGGCCAGGGCGCCCTCCTGGCATCGTGTGCCGCCCGCCTCTGCCTGGTTCCAGCTGTTCCCGGCCCCCCAGTTTCGCCATGCGCTTTCCCTTCCTCGTTCCTCCCCTGCCCACCCTCTGGCCCGGGCACTGGGGACTCAAGGTTGGCTTGCGTAACAGGTACTAGCAGGCATTTCCCCCTCCTGGGACAGGATATCCTGGCGCCCTTCAGTCTCCCCCTGTCTGTTTAAAACAGACCGGAGCACAGGAAAAAACCTAACTCTAAAATTAGCAGCGTGATAGAAGAAAGGCGCTTAGCTGCATTCTGTACTGTTTGTCAATGAAACACGTCTAAACAGGGCCAAATGCATTTCCTTTTTGGGCAAAACAGACCCATGGGGAGCAGCGGGCAGACACCAAGGGGAGAGGCCGCCTGTGTCCGAAACACCGCGGGCTGCCGCCCCGTGCTCCTGGCTTTTTCCATCCGCCGCTGCCTGGCTTTCCTAGGAGAGCCCGCTCCGAACTTCCCCGAGGTCATGCTGGCCTGGAAATGCTTAGGGGAGGAGCACGAGCTCCCTGCCCCCCACCAGCGCAGTCCCCCCTCAGGCCCCCCGGACTTTCGGCAACCCTCCCACTGCCAGGGCTGCTGCAAGACAACTCGGTTTTAGCTCCTGGGGATTCCCCCCGCCCTTCGAGTTTTTAAAAAATGGTACTTGTAAATGACACTATCTTGTCCTAAAATAAGAGTTTGCAGGAAGTAAGACGTCGGTTTCACACCAAACCCACAATATTTCTCCTAATATTTCTAAATAAATGTTTCAAAGACATTCTTGAGAAACACGGCAGTGAATAATGCGATTATCCTGCTGAGAGTTATTTTCAGATCCGGAAATGTTACTTCCATTTCCTCCGTGCCACTGAAATGTCTGTTTCTAATCTAGCTTTTCCCATCACGACTGGAAATCTTCCCCTTCCTTCTTGAAGGGATGGAATTCCAGATAACCCCACGTGAGAGTGGGAGAGGCGGGCTGACTCACTGAGGCGAGAAACCCGCTCTGTTTCACGGCCCTCAGGTTAGCAGAGGGCACATGGGTACTTTTCCTGAATCACCTGGGCTGTCTGGGTTTTCACCCGCAGTCACGGAGGAGGGGGAAGGCAGAGTGATCAGAGATCCGTCCTCCTGCCTCATTAATTCTCAGAATCAGCCCAGTGCGGGGCAGACTGCCTCCCGGCTCTGCAGCTGGGTAAACTGAGGTATGGCTTGGGTCACGTGGGTAATAACCGACGGGGCCAAGATGCAGTCCAGTGCCCTTCGCGCCAAACCCCCTCGCCCTCCTCTGGTCGGTCCTTAACTACCCCTGCTGCATCCAGCCTGGGGCAGCGACCTGCCCAGGACCACACCACCTCCCCTTCAGGCACAGGAGGGCCCTTCCCTTCACACCCATTCACACCCAGGCGCTTCCCGCACCCGAACATCTGCCAGCCTCTCAGCCTCGAGCTGGGAATTGTGTTCTCCAGAAGGATGGGGCTGGGACCGTCATTCCTAGAATGATTCACTTCGGACTTCCCGATGTTCCTTCCACTGCGCTCCTTGGAACTGCACCTTCGACGCTGGGACAAGCTGCCATTCTCCGCCAAGCACGTCAGCTGCTGGTGTCTCATGCCCTGGCCACTTCGTCAGTCTCTGTCCCCCTGGGACCCCCGGCCGAACTTTTCCCCAGTAGGGACTGGAAAGCCTCAGCATCCCAGGTTTCCACAACAAGAAGGAGCAAAGGTCGAGAGGAGCCAGCAGAGCAGCCCCTCACGGTGCCTCCGCGGCCACCAGGGCACCTCAGAGCAATTCCACCGTTTACACCACCTCTCTCACCACAAGGCGCGCTCATGCCCAGCCCCAGGTCGCCCTGCAGCCACCCCCAGGGGCTGTGGCGGCTTCCAAGTTATTCCAGAGGCTCGCTCCCTCGGGGCTCTGGTCCTGGCTGCCCTCCCCTCACCAGGCATAGGCTCAGATGGCACTCGCCCCCCTCAGATGGCAGGCTGCTGCACCCCTCCTCCGGCTGCTGCGCCCTCAGGAAGGCGTGAACTCAGGCCACCGCCACACGGGCCGCAGGGGGCAGAGAAAATGCTAGATGCCGAAGACTTTGGGAGACAGCACATCATCCCCGCGCCAGCACCTTGTCCCCAAATGGAAAAGCGCCGAGGGCCACGCTAGAGATACGCAACCGCTGCTGCTCGGATCCTCGCGCACCCCACCCCGTGCGCATGTTCCCGTCGCTCCTGCCCACGGGACAGGTGGGGCAGGAGGGTGACCCAGGGGGGCGCTGTGGCATTAGGAGGCCACAACGGGCCTTCCAGCACCAACAGAAGCTGCCGCTGGTTTGCCCCTCGGGGCCCAGGGGTACTTACTCGCCAGCTGGAACGCAGCAGCCATGGCCTCCTCCCAGCACTGGGAATCCGGCGCCATCAGGGGCAGGCCCGACAGCCCCAGGATGAAAGTGAGCTGGCCCGCAGCGAGGGCCACCGTGGCCACCAGGTTGCAGGCTCGCATCATGTCGAATTGCACTGCAGGGGCCGAGAGGAAAGAAGGCAGGGGGTCAGCGCAGGCGGGCGGGCGGCTCAGGGCTGGGTCTCTCTCTCCTTCCTGGGGTGCATCCCTCCGTCTGCACTGACAGCCTCACTGGTCTCCCTCTTCCCCCCCCACCCAGGCTCTGTGTACTCTGCTCCCCGACCCGCACCCAGTCCAGGAGTGAGGTGCAAGGGACATAGCCACAGGGCAGAGGGAGGACAAAGCAGTGCTGTGGGTGAGCCGCAAAGGCCGGGGCAGGGGCATCAGGTCCCTTCCCTGCGGCCCTTCTGGACAGTTCAGATGGCCACACAGAGCCAAGTGAGGTCTGTCAGCCTCCCGGGCCCCCGCACCCCGCCCGTGTCAGGCTGCGAGGGTTTCTGTGCTTCCCTGCCAGGCAACAGTCACGTTTAGCGCTTGTGCAGCTTGAGTCGAATGGAGGTGCTGTGCCACTTTCCTCCTCCCCGTTGCGTCTCAGCTGTTTCCTTCTTGCCATCCCTCTGGCATTCTCAGCCTGAAGGGTTTCCCCCTTCCCCAGTCCCAGGCCTCCCCCCCGTGACCCTTCTGGCCTGGGGGGTGGGGGGGGGTGGGCACCACTGGCTCCGAGGCCAGGATGGAGGACAGGACAGTGGCAGAGGCCCTGCTTTGGGGAAGTAAGAGCAGCTTCTAGAAGAGCCCAGAGTCGAGGGCGAGGTGCCGAGAGAGACAGAGACAGAGACAGAGACAGAGAGAGAACATGCCACGAGGCACGTGACAGTCACCACCAGATTAACCCTTTCGCCTTCCTGAGCGCTGTGGCTCCTGCTCTCCCAGTCACTTTTCTCGCAGGCACAGCCCCCTGCCCAGGTGGGCTGTACTTCCCCACGATTGAGCTCACGATCTGTCATCTTCAGAGCCACCACAGAAACCACTGTAAGAGCCATCACTGTCAGCCCCACACGGGGCCAGGAGGCAGGGGCTGGGCGAGGCTGGGGAGCCCAGGGGTGCCAGCCGGGCCAGGCCTGGTGTGGCAGTGGGTCCCGGGCTGGAGAAAGGAGCAGACACGGGGCGGAGGGAGGCGGCAGTGCCCTGAGCCTTAGCACAGGGGCGTGTGCTCAGCGGGGTCTGCGATTTCCTCCCCTCCCCCAGGGCTGAGGCTGGGGCTCCTTCCTTCTTCACAGTGATTTTCTCTTTGCAGTTATTTTTACCATTTATATGACTGTACAGAGGCTCTGCTTCTCTGAAAGATGGAGAATTTGGGGGGAGGGGTGGGGAGTGACCTCATAGATGAGGGTGTTAAACGTGACGGAGGTTAACAGCCAGACCCAGAGACGTCCGACCGGCTTCCCAGGCCCAGCCTTGCAGGTGAAGAAAGACTTGAATGAACTGCCGGCTGAGGAGGGGCGTGGCCTGGGGTGGAGGCAAGCACCAGAGGAGGACGTTTTGGTGCAGCGAGAGCCAGGAGCACAGCACCAGGGACCCTCTCCACGTTCCGCCTGCGGCCCTGCCCACCCGCGCATCCAGCTTCGTCCTTCCTAGCAGCTCTGTGTGCACAGCCCTGCGCCGCACACCCGGCAGTGGCTCCAGGTGGCATCCCCAAGCTCACAAGCCGTCACCTAGGCCCCCCCAGTCCTTGAGGATCCATATTGCAGATGTCCAGAGGCTGTAAAGGACGGAGCAGGATGCTCAGAGCCTCGCCATGCTGCCTGAGGAGACGCCTCTCTGAGCCGTACTCCCTTCCCTGGGAGGCGGGCATCCACCACGCCCAGGCGTTTTCCAGGTTCTAACACTGCCTATGCATGGCCTGGGCAGCAGTACCTGAATTTTTTTAAAAAAATATGTTTTTATTGATTTTTAGAGAGAGTGGAAGGGAGAGAAAGAGAGAAATGCTGATGTGAGAACGGAACACTGCTCAGCTGCCAACTGTACTTCCTACCACCACCACCCAGGCATGTGCCCTAATCGAACTGGCAGCCTCCTGGTGGGTGGGACGATGCTCAACCAGAGGAGCCACACCAGCCAGAGCCAGTGCCTGGATGCGAAGGAGCCCAGTGTGAAGGTGGCACGGATGTCACCTGGCTGGGGAGCACATGGCACGTGCCCCGTCCACCTGCATTTCCCAGATCAAATCGCCTCTGGGCAGGGCACATGTCCAGGACTTAATTATGTTTATTCACGACACATCTTGCTTCAGAAGAAAAGCATCAGGCGCCTGACAGGATGCATGAGACATGGAAAGATGAAAAACGACAGAGGAAACAGGACCAGAGTAAGACCGGCACCGCAGTTAAGTTGTGAGATCTCTTTGGGAGCCAAAGGGGGCCCTCAAGTCTCCCATGTTCCCCCCCAAACCTCACAGCAAGGCAAAAGCCACCTGGTCAGTAATAAAAGTCAGGATCGCTGCGCCCCACCCAGCAAGCATCCTCAAGGCCAGCCCCGTGTGACCTGGGGGCAGCTGGAGGACCTGCATTGGCCCCTGTGCCCCTGCCCGGTTTGCTCAGCACACCCAGCAGCACAAAATCCCTGACCAAAGTGGAGTTACGTCTCCTCCAGATGTTGGCCATCGGGCATCGCCAGGACCGCTGGCTCAGAGCTGGCCCGAGCCTCCTGCCGTCCCCAGCCGCTGCCCTGGCTGCCGGCGCAAGGTCTGCAATCTCTAGGGCAGCCCGGCTCTCTGGGCAAAGCAGGGCCCCCGATGTGTGAGCAGTCCCCTTGGTCTCGGGATCGAACTATGCACCAGATGTCAGCTCTGCCACCCAGACCCCACCACCCCGTCACGGACGGGGTCGTTTGACGGCGACAGCTGGCTGGTGTGGAGGTGTTTGTGCAGGGGCAGCAGGCATTGTACAAGGACTCTCTGCTCCTTCCTCCCAGTCTCTGTGCCCGGCTAGGCTGTGGGCAAAGCGTGGGCCAGATCGTTCATAAGAGTTGATGAGACTGGGCACTGGCTGGATTTAAGGGGGTGGAGGGGGAAGCCCCAGCTCCGACCCCCAGGGCTGGCTGCTTCCTGTTCATGTCACAGGGACCTGGTGTGAAGTGGGCTCACTTTGCTCAAATTCATTGTTGCTCAAGCTTCTGTAGACATTTCCCTTGTTCTGGATCAATATTTGATGCTCAGAGATCCATTAAGGGCAGCTGGCACAGGCGCCATAGTAATGGCGGGAGGATATTTTAGCAGTTGGCCGGGCCCTGGCCAGTGTGTCTCGGTGGCGAGAGTGTCAGCCCGCATACGGAAGGGTCACAGGTTCAATTCCCAGTCAAGGGGCACGTACCCGGGGTGCATACGGGAGGCAGCCAATTGATGTGTCTCTCTCACATCAATGTTTCTTCCACTCTCTCTAAAAAAAAAAAAATCAGTGGAAAAAATTTGCTCAGGTGAGGATTAACAGGGAAAAAAAGTTGGTCAGGAGGTTTACCGGGTGGTCTGGGATGGACAGCAAACCGGGGCGGGTGCGCGGGCTGCCCAAGACACCTGGCAGGGCCGGAGGGGAGCGCAGCGTGGGCTGGCTGTGTGGGCGTCAGGAGGACCCCTGTGTGTCCTCCTGGCCTGAGGGGACCAGTCCTGGGCATGGGGACAGAGAGAATGGACACACAGGGAGGGTACCTGGTCGGCGTGGGGGACTGTGGCAGGAGTCCTAGAGGCCCAGGGCCCCCCCTGCCATGCCGGGCCATCGGCTTTCGCTGTCCCCAGGACAGTCCCCCAACAGAGGGTCATTCTCCACCAGCCAGTTACAGGCACCCCAGTCCATCTGCATCTCCCCAGTTCCCCACAGGCCCCTGAGCCCTGAGAGTTCGTAGAAAAGTCTCAAGCCATTCATGCGCTTGGTCTATTACAGAGGCATTTTGCTCCCTACTTGCAAGGGAGGCGGGAGGGGCAGATAGCCACCCTTCAGACAGACACCCCCTCAGGCTGTGGTGTGGGACTCTGAGTAGACAGAGTGGGTTGCATGCACCCAGGAACCTCCTCAGCTGAGCCCGTGCTTCCTGCAGCCTCCGGTTTTTGCCTATGAAATGAGATGACATCCTCCCTCTCTTCCCCTCCCCCCCCACCCCCCTACCCCACCCCCCCGCTCCCTCACAGGCCAGGGTTCCGAGCCCACAGCGGTTTGTGTCGCTCGAAGAACTTTAGGGACACCCTCGACAGCATCTAGCAAAGGCCCAGCGGCAGTCTCCTGTGTGTCACATTTCCTTAAAGACGTGCTTGGTCCTCCGAATGGGTGGACACCCACCTGCAAGTCAGACCCTCTCCGTCACTGGGAGACTTTACCCATGAGCCACCACGACTGTGCAGGGTGAACCCTTCCCTCTGGCGCACGCACACTTGACCCTACTTTCAAAGTCAGGTTCCCAGATTCCCGAGCAGTGACAGACCCAGGGCCCGCGCGGCCGGCCAGGGCAGAGGGGCCAGGCGCTGCGGCCGGCCCTGCTGGGTCTCCCCTGGGCTGCCCGCCGCCGTCACCACCCTGACGACTGTGGAATGAAGTCAGAACTCAGCCATGTGTTGTTGCGCTTCGTGTTTATTTTCCTCGTTAACCGTCTTCATTTCCCCCAGGGGGGAAAAAAAAAAAGGATTTCTCTTGGTTTGGTTAATGCATTTGTTCTTTAGCATGTGTGCGCCCGAGAAAAGCCCACTGCTGCGTGAGGAGAGCTCTGTCGCGAAGGACAGACGCAGGCTTGAGCCGAGTAGGGCTCAAGTGTGCCTGTGACTTGCCGGGGGTGGGGGGTGAGGGGTGGGCATGGAGCTCGGGGCCCACCTGGTTCCCCAAGAGCCAGTGCTGCCCCTCAGACCGAAGCACCCCTCACCCGCCGGCAAACACGCCACCCGCGTCGCCCGCATGCCACACAGGGCCCGCTGGGCCCTACCGGCTCTGAAGGAGACAGAAAAGGGAGCACTTACGTTTGACGGTGCCTCTGGACTCCTGGAAGCCTGCGGCCTCAGAGCCCCAGCCCAGGGCCTCACAGTCCCTCGTGTCTGCCTGTCCGGGCCTGGCCCCGGGGCTTGGCCCTCCCCGGGCCCAGTCCACCAGCCAGCAGGACCTCCAGAGCCCCACGCTTCGCTTGCGCCCGTCCTCCAGCGTCTGGTACACCCAGTTGGGGGTGAAGGCTGCCGCATTGTTGAGGATGAGGGAGACCAGGGCCACCAGCACGGCCGTGGCCACCAGCTTCTGGACGGTCATCCCGGACCGCCGGTGCCAACCGCTTGCGGAGAAAGTCCCAGTCCTGGTCAGCTGCTGTGGCCTGGGAGAACCGAGACGCGGCTAGGGGCGGCTAGAGGACATCACCGTTCATTCTCGGAGGGTTGGGAAGGCCCGTGCAGCAGGTGCAGGTGAGCCCACCTCACGGTCCTCCTTACCCTCCTTCCTGCACCTGGAGCAGCGGCAGACCTGCTCTGCAGGCGACCGCGTGGCCCATCCCGAGGAGGAAGCCGGGCACCAGCGAGAGCCCACAGTCCTGGATGCGCCGCCGTCCTGGGAAGCGGGGGCCCCGGAGGCCGGCAGCCTCTTGTCCCCCGCGCAGGAGAACAGGGAGTAACTGGGGAGGAGGGACAGGTGGCAGCGTGGTGTCCGCAGGGCCTCACTCCGTGGAACCGGTTGGGCTCCGAGCACGGCCCGTGCGGTGCGGTGGGCAGGCGCTGAGCGGGGCCGCGGGGAGCAGTGCGGGTTCAGCAGCCTCTGTGCTGCCTGAGCCCCTGCCTGGTGCCTCCAACACAAAACATCTGGTCCTGGAAAGCAGAGAGCTTGCTGCGGGGAAGTATGTGTGTGCGTCTGTGTGTGTGCATGGGTGTGTGCGAGTGCGCGTGCGCGCACGCGTGCATTTTCCCTCTGTGTCTCAGCAGAGAGGAAATGGTTGTTTTTGAGGCTGTTTTTGGTGAGCTGGAGGGCGTAGCCAACTGCAACAAATAGCTGCCTGTGCAGCAGCCAGACACTAACAGGATGTGTTTCCTGATAGGAAAGGCGGGGGGGGGGGGGGGGAGCTTCTGAAGTCCTGCTCCATGACCCTCCTCCCCGGCTCCTCCCCATCTTCCTTTCCAAAAGGGAGGGCTGGGGTGCTGGCCCAGAACAGAGCCACGGGCCCACCTGTGTGTCTGGGCCGTGGCCAGCCTGGCACTCAGGTGCTGCCCACAGCGCTCCAGGCAGTCTCCTGTGCTGGGTGAGGGACAGCGGCGGGAAGGTCAGCCTGGTGACCGGTCACCCGCCCGGCCCTCACTTGTTCCTCAGCACAGAGGTACTGCCATCCCGCGGGGTGCCACGACCACCCTGGTCCCAGGGACATGAAGGTGGAGGAGGGAAAAGCTCCGAGGGGAGAGCAGCAGAGGAGGGCCAGGCGTGGTGGAGGGCCCCCTCAGATGGGCCTGCGTGTCCCAGCCCAGACCCACTTACTGCCTAGATCTGGCGGGTCAGGGGCCCCCTTGGAGAACTCCCAGACCAGGGCGTCATCCTCGAGGCACGAGAAGGTGGTGGGCGCTCTGGACATTCGGCGCAGGGCACCCAGCGAGGCCCGAAGGGGTCTGCATGTGGAGTCCGGCCTGGGCTGGTGGTTGCCCACGGGAACCTCAGTATGCACAGCGGGTAAGGGACCAGGCCCGTCGTGGTGGTGTGTGCGGCGGACCTCGATCTCAGCCGTCAGCTGCTGAGGCTTGGACAGGCCTTCACCTGCTCTGCTCAAACCCCTCCGAACCACAGGCCAACACCTCGGAGACCCCGCCCAGCGCAGGGCGGTCAGCCAGCCGAGGCCCCAGAGCGAAAGGGAACGTCGGCAGCAGGGCCCGTGGGGCTTTGCCAACAACGCGAAACCCCTGAGCTCCAGGTAGTACAGCACGTGCCTTGACTGTTTGCTGTCTTCGCGCGCTGCCCCGAGGTGTAGGGACCGGCACCCTCACAGGAGAGAAAGTTGGGGCTCAGAGAGGTCACAGAGGCAGTGCAGTGACCTCAGAGGGGGTCGGCTGGTCTGATCTCCTCAGTCCTCACCTTTCACCTCCCCACTCCTGGAGCTCTGGAGAGTCCCCAGCCGTGGGAGCCCTGGCCCTGAGTGCTTTCGGTCCCGGGTGTGCGCAGGGCCCCTGGGTGCCGCGCACAGGGTGAGGCTCCCCACACCACTAAGGCTGCGTTCCTGAAAGACAAGGTGTCTTTGGAGCATCTGGGTCTCCAGAAATGTCTGTCCAAATTCTCCGAGGGATTTGACCTATTTTAGGATTCCCGCCCCCCCCCCCCCTTTCCATGGCTTGTGCCAGGAGAAAAGCTGCTGTTCCCACCCCCTCCCTGTGGTCGTGTCTCTCGGTCCCCGGGACTGGGTGGGGGAGGGAGGGCCTGGTGGTTTGTCTGCCCTCGTTCCCACAGGCAGCCTGTTCTCTCGGGAGGCCGTGAGTGCACAGAGGAGTAGATGGAGGCAGTTTTCCCAGGTCTCCATGGGAAGAGGATCAGCTCCCCTCCTTGTGGATGTAATTCTCTGATGCTTAGGGAGTCTTTAAGTGCCTCGTTTCTGACAAAAAGCAGCACATGGTTTCAGAAACAAAGCTCTGGCTTTGCTTGCCTGCAGAGCAGCCACTAGGCCAGCTCCACCCAGCTGCTCCCCAGGCTGGGCAGGGCAGGTTCCAGGATCCCCTGCAAGCCCTCAAGGAAATCTGTCGGCTCGTCGGGCCCTGCATCCTCAGCCATCTCCCCGGATTCTGGCTCATGGTGGAGGGGGTGGGGCAGGGAGAGCAGAAGGCCTGGCAGCTGCTGGACTTGAGTTAGGAGTGACCATGTCCTCAGAGGACACCCCCCCCCCCCCACATCCATTTGTCCATCCTGTGACCGTGGGGATCCCGTGGGGGATGGAAACCGGGCCATGGGCCTTCCTGTCTTCCGAGTTCCTGATCTTGGGTCCTGCGTGGGGTTCAGGGCGGCGCCCGCGTGTGCCTCCCATTCCCACTCACGGGCACACAGGACTGCTTGTCTTAGAGCAGAGAGGCGGGGAGATGTGGCAGCAGTGTGTGTGCTGCTTGGTAGAATATGAGGCTGCTAATCCTCTAGTCATCCAGGGGTCTCCAGGGAGCAGGCTGAGAAGAGGGGCCTCTGGGGCTGGCTCTAGCTGCTTCTCGGAGGACAGGCTTTCCAGAAAGTTAGGCTGGCTTCAGGCCGGCCCCTCAGTGCGCAGGCGCCTCTCTGAGTTGATGAAGTGCAGATGTGTGTGCTGTCCACAGACTGGCTCAGACAACAGGAAACTCTCAAGACTTGGATGGAGACAGGCAGCGTTTGCTTCTCGGGGTACACATTGGGGTACACATTGGATGCCCAAACCCCAGAAGCGCACACTGGAGCTTGAAGCTGCCCGTGGAGAGGCAGCTGCGCGCGGTGCTGACGCCGTGCCGAGGCCAGCCGAGGACTCGGCCAGCCTTTGGGTGGACATCCCCGCCGTCCTGCACTCAGCTGCGTGGGGAGGCGCCTGCCCCACTGTGGTTCGCTTGGGCAGCGCGGCCCAGCTGGGCACGCAAGGTTGTGCTCCCAGCACACGCTTTCTCGAGCTCCCGCTTGGAGGAGATTTAAATCCAAGGACAGAGCCCTTGGTCGCATACGTGCACACAGCATGCCCGATGCTTCTTTCAGTCCAGGAAGGCGCAGCGAACCCCGGGCGGGTCAGCCGGGCCCGTCCTCTTCTCCCAAGAGCGCTCGGTACCAGCGAAGCACCCGGCCGCCGCGCGGGGAGACGCGAAGCCCAGGGCTGCCCACGGGGAGAGAGCGGATACGTGGCTCCGAGGTTTCTCTGCCTGTCCAGGTTGCTTTCCAGTTTAATTGGATTCAGATACCAACTGTCTGCTTTCGAGGCAGAGGGAAGGGAGGGGGGACAGAAGTGGTCATCCTCGGCCCTCATCCCCACCCTCGCGCTGGTCTCTTACACCCTTGGCGTAGAGTATTTTAAATGAGGTTCCAATCGGGTGACACCTTTTGGAAAGGGAGCATAAAAGGCCCCGTGGCGCCCAGCCTGTGTGGCTCAGTGGTTGAGCCTTGACCCGTGAACCAGGAGGTCACGGTTCGATTCCGGTCAAGGGCACATGCCCGGGTTGCAGGCTCGATCCCCAGTAGGGGGCATGCAGGAGGCAGCCGATCAATGATTCTCTCTCATCATTGATGTTTCTATCCTTATCTCTCTCTCCCTTCCTCTCTCAGAAATCAATAAAGATATTAAAAAAGGGGTGGGGGGGGTGTGTCTAACCAGGGTCTTGCACAGCAGCCAGGAAGGCCAGGATGAGCCCAAACCCCAGACCGCTACCCACTGCCCAGGGCTGCCCACGCCTGCTCTGGGGCCAAACCTTGGAAGCACTGAGGCATGTTTAAAAGGGAATGAGAAGTCTCTGAGGAGAAGTGACAGCTTCCTGCCAGGCCTGTCAGTGGAGAGAGAGGAGTTGTGTAGAATTGACTAGAACGGTGGTTCTCAACCTTCTGGCCCTTTAAATACCGTTCCTCATATTGTGGTGAGCCCCAACCATAAAATTACTTTCGTTGCTACTTTGTAACCGTAATGTTGCTACTGTTATGAATCGTCATGTAAACATCTGATACGCAGGATGGTCTTAGGCGACCCCTGTGAAAGGGTCATTGGACCGCCAAAGGGGTCGCGACCCCCAGGTTGAGAACCGCTGGATGAGAAGCTGTGGGTACGACCGGTGTCTGCTTTGAGATTCCAGACTTGACCCAGGACGTGGTGCTCTTACTCGCGAGCCCCCACCGCAGGAGCGGCGGCACCCGGGCGGCACACAGATGTGTGTTTCTGGACGACTGGCTTCCCACCAGTACGTGAGGGTGAGGGAGACAGGCTCCGACTTTCCGCTTGCTGTAAAGACGGACGTGTGGTCCAGAGAAGGCGATTTCTTGCCTGAAGCCACTGGGTGGGGAAGGGCCAGGAGGGGCTGGCTCGGCTGTCGCCGCGGCACGCCTGGCCCAGGCAAGAGGCAGCTGCCGCCCCCGAGCTGGCGTGTTCTAAGGCTCCCGCCCTCAGCACCTGTTCATCCGAGTTCGAAGGAGAGGAGTGGAGTTGCGGGGTGGCTTTTGCCCTTTGATAGCGCTGCCGGTGGCTCCTATCCCAGAAATTACTGACGGGTCCTGCTCCTCAGCGCCGTGGGAAGTCCCCTGTGAGGTTACCAAAGGGGATTGAGCTCCAGCGTCCCCACTCACCGGGCCATGGCCACCTGGGGCGCGTCACCCTTGCACTTTCGGCCATCCCTCGGCAGGTCCATCTAGTGGACTTTAAAAAGCTCCAGCAGGACCCAAGTAGAGCCAAAAACATACAAAAGTATACGTGTGCTTGCAGGGAAGGGCCTAGATGTGCAGCATTTAGACCACCGACACCCACAGTGAGGCCCGTCCCGCTGGACGAACGCCCAGCCTCCATCGGTCCTGGTGCTTCCCATCTCAGGAGCTGTTCTCACCCCAGTTATGTCCGTGCCAGGAAGCCTGACATGAAAGTCGCCCCTTCCCTCGTCCACCCTTGGGCTACGCTCAGGCAAGGCCACTAGGTAAATGCCCGCGGCACGGAGGCCCCAAGCTGGGCCCTGCACGCGGAGCGCCCCTACCTCACCGGGACCTTGGCTGCGCCTCTCAGAGGCCCCGTCCTGAGCCTGCGAGGGGAGCAGCCTAAGTCCCTCGTGCTGCTCAGCTGAGCCCGGGTGGGAGGGAAGCGGCAGCGCCAGCTCACCTGCTCCAGGAGCTGCTCTGCCTGGGGCCAGGCTCCATCGGAAGGGGCAGCTGGGGGTTCGTGTGCGAGTCTGTTTACAAGGGTGTGCGTGAGCATGTGGTTGTCCATATCTGTGCCTGAATGTCAGTGCATGTGCATGCGTGTGCAGGCCCATGTGTGTATAAGCATGTGCACCGACCACAGGTTTTATGATAGGCACCCATTTGGTCCACAGGGGACGATGCAGTGAGC
>PVJC01021468.1:0-20738 GCA_004026665.1 Murina feae
CCCAGTGCACGAACCCTGAGGGGGCTGTGGCCAGCCTGAAAACAGCCCTCAGCCCCTCACCCAGGCTGGCCATGCATGCCAGCAGGTGGACATCCCCCCACCAGGGGTCCCAGACTGTGAGAGGGCACAGGCCAGGATGAGGGACCCCCTCCTCCCCTCGCCAAGTGCACAAATTTTTGTGCACTGGGCCCCTAGTATATATATAAAGCCATAGAATACCTGTCAAATATAATAGCATGGTGATTGTCATTTTGACATATAGGATGTAATTATATAGGTCACATAAATTATTTGCAATAACATCAGTATTTGTTTCTAAAGGAGAAAACTGAGTTTTGGGTGCATTGACTTTTAAAATGGAAAAAGATTGAGAAATGAAGCTCCTTCATAAGAAAAAGTGAAGGAGCCCTCTCATTACACGAAGGCATTAAATTACTTTTTAAAAGTCATGCTTAATTTTCCTGATTAACTTGATGGAAATTTCTGTTTATTTATCTGATTCAGCGTTATGGAATGATATCCTTTCTTTTGGTGCCATAAAATGCAAGGCATTGCATCCTTACGAAGGTTGGATAGGTCACTTAACCTTGGTTTTATTTCTGTTATCAGTAAATATGGGGCTAAAGTAAGCAGGTAACTACTTCCATGTCTTCTAGCTATAAAATTGTATGGTGGTTGTATCACTCATTTTCCAGAATTGTACCTTAACCAAAAATCCATCGGTTCCACTCCGTTCCACTGTTGGGGTGAACTGTGGTTCATATATTTTATGAATGCCCCCACTTTTTTGATGCCCTCAAAGATCTTAAAGAAAAAAGAATTGTAAAAGGCAAAGGGGGGCGGAATAGCTTTGTGCAAACACAGGAAAGCTTCCTGTTTGTTACTGAGGAACAATGTCACATCCTCTAAATCTGCCTGTAATGCAAGACCCAGGTGGGACAGACAGAAAGGGAGAGATTTTGCATTTTTGTCCTTTTATTTCTCTGTCTCTGATAGATAAATGGGGTGGGGGTGGGTAGGGTAATGTTAGGTAAAAAAGTATGGATGTGATGTGAATAGGAGCACAAAATTAAGGCAGCTGTTTTACAAATCTTGGAAAGTTATGCTTCTTCACTGAAACAGAAATGAAGAATTTACGGCTTCCATGACCTATAATGAAAAAAAAAAAAAGTATTTTTATTGGTTAAAGTCAATGGCAATTAAACTAAGAGTCAAATGATAACATTAATGAAAACACAGTGGTTTTAATGAATAAGGTAGTAACAATATCCTTAATATCAAACTGTCATCAAAGGTTGAAGAAGAAAAACAGCAGAAAAGCAGTAAAAGGAAAGAGTCAGGAAACACGTATAATGCTGCTGCTGCTGCTGGCAGTGATGGAGGAAGTCAGAAAAGCAAAGCTGAACAAACTAATAAGAAGCAGCTTCCTGTTATGGGGAGCGAAGATTCTGATAGGTAAGCCTACAGCAGCATTTAAAAATAGGTAATTACTCCTTTCCTATAAAACAAATTCTAATTTGAGCAAATATTCATGATTAACAAATTTTATATTTTTACTAGGGAGATTGATCCTTGCCTAATAATCAGAAAAATGAAAATCAACAAACAATGAGATACTTCATTCATGCACGCCCCCTACTAAAGATTGAGCCAGCAACCTGGGCATGTGCCCTGGTTGATCTGGTGACCTCTTGGTTCATGGGTTGATGCTGAATCACTGACACACATTGGCCAGGAATACCCCTGGATTTATTGTTTGTTTTTTTGTTTGTTTTTAGATGTTTAGTCTTAACTAGGAGAGTTGTTTGTGTAACTTTTCCCAAGTAGCTGATGTGCTTCCCAAGTCACTGAGAGTTGGGCAGGGACAGGAGAAGCTGTTTAATCAGTAATGGAGTTGGGTAGTTTGTAACACGCCTATGTTATGTGTGGATTATTGAGACTCCTTTTAGATTGTTTTCCAGCAGCAGAGAAATAGAGAGCTCCTATTCTTGGTCATTTGAGCCTGTCCTTGTTTCAGGAGTCTGTGCCCTCATAGGCTGACGATTTAAATGTTAGAGACTGGCCTGGAGGCTGCAGAGGGTGATCTGGGAGTGGGATGGCTAACAAGATAATACTTTGCTCTTTGACATTTGGACATTTAACTTTCCACCATTTCAGGGAACTTCCTGTATGGCTTTAGGGTAAAAGGAAGGAATGGGTTCTCCTTAATAAGAGGTTTCCATGCTAAAGAAGGAAGACTGCCATCTTTGACTGAAATCTAGTAGTCTTTAAACCAGGGACAGACAAGGAGGAAGAGACAGTGTATCTTCCTACCTTGATTTAGGTCATCAGATGTGCCAGTTCAGGAAACAAAAGATATGTCAGCCATTAACAAATAAAAACAAATTAGTCTCAGGCAGAATGTGTCTTCAGTTAAATAGTTCATAGAAATAGATGACTAAAGTCTCTTTGATAACAGAGCACCAGCATTAATTATACCAAGAATCTTTATTTGATATACAGATGACGGATCTTTCACTTAAACTTTTTGTTGCTTATTTTAAAGAAATGAACTCACTCATTTTTGTTGTATATTTTACTGTAAAGACTTTGCAGCAAACCTGGCATTGATGATTCAAAGCCTACATCACACAATGAAGACTTGAAGGTAAAGTTCTCCTTTGTGAAATTAATGTTCCTGTTGTTAATTTAATGTTGTGTGGCACTTACTCTTATAATTTTGTAGCGGCCTACCTATCATTGATTTATGTTTGTAATGCAAAATTCCTCTTTTTATTGTTAAATTCTCAACAGAGATATGCCTTTTAAAAAACTGATTTTAGAGAGGAGAGAGAGAGAGAAAGAGAGAGAGAGAGAGAGAGAGAGAGAGAGAGAGAGACATGGATTGGATTCCTTCCCCATGAGCCCCAACTGGGATTGAACTGACAACCTGTATATGTGCCCTGACTGAGAATTGAACCTATAACCTTTTGGTGCTTGGGACAATGCTCCAACAAACTCAGCCACATAGGCCAGGCCAGAACATATGTTTATTTTATTGTGAGATTCCTTTTATATGTAACTAGGGGCCCGGTGCACAGAAATTTGTGTGCTCGGAGAGGGGGGCTGCCTCAGCCTGGCCTGTGCCCTCTCATAGTCTAAGACCCTTCAGGGGATGTCCACCTGCTGGCATGCCTGGCCAGCCTGGGTGAGGGGCTGAGGGCTGTTTTCAGCATGCCCACAGTTGCCATTGACCCAAGGTCCCAGCGAGGCTGGCTGGAATCAGGTTCTGCAGTTTATTTATCTTCTATAATTGAAACTTTGTTGCCTTGAGGAGAGGCCTAGGCAGACAATGAAGCCTCCTGTTTGCTTCAGCTCTATGGCTTCTATAATTAAAACTTTGTTGCCTTGAGCAGCCTAGGCAAGCAGTTTCAATTCTATCACTGGTGCAACAGAAGCCTCCTGTTTGCTCTAGCTCTGTGGCTGCCGGCTGCCATCTTGGCTCAGTTAATTTGCATACAGCTGCTCTGATTGGCTGATGGGCGTGACTTGGCTGGTGGGCATGGTTTAGGTGTCTCAGAGTGATGATTAATTTGCATATTACTCTTAGATTAGATTAGATTTATATGTAATTTCCACAATAAGTGAGTCCAGAGAGACAGAAATCAGACATGTGCTTGCTTTGCAGAGACTGTGGTAGAGGGGCTGGGGAGTAATTTCAATTTCAAGGGAGTAAAGTTCACTTCTGGAGTGAGGAAACATTTTGGAACTAGATAGAGGTCATCATTGCACAATATTGTAAATGTACCAAATGCTACTGAATTTTTCAGTTTAAAATGGTTTATGTTTGGTGAACCACACTCACTACAAAATAAATACTCTCATAATAATAATTAATCAACTGATTGAATTAAGATCATGTTACACCTTTAAAAACAATCAAATAGTCTCATTTAAAACAGGTCTTCTGGTGAAAGGTTACATAGTTGATTTGAGACTTTTCTTGTTTCAGAGAGAGAAACATTGATTTGTTGTTCCTCCTAATTATGCATTCCATTGGTTGCTTCTTGTATATGCCTTGATGTGAGATTAAACTTGCAAACTTTGTGTATCAGGACAATGCTCTAACCAATTGAGTTACCATGACAGGGCCTTTTAGTTTGCATTTTCAAAGAACTTAATTTTCTATTCTTTTGCTTTCATTATGTGTATATCTTTCACTGGGTTGGTCTGTTGTAGATAGCACATGTAGGGGTCATATTTTCTTATTTCTTAATCTATTCTATGTCTTCTGATTGGAGTATTTAAGCCATTTACAATTAAAGTGATTAGTGATAGGTATATATTTTTTTGCCATTTTATTCTTTACTAGGGGCCCAGTGCACAAAAATTTGTGCACTTGGGGGGAGGGTGGTTCCTCAGCCAAGCCTGTGCCCTCTTGCAGTCTGGGACCCTTCAGGGGATATCCATCTGCTGGCATGTCTGGTGAGGGGCTGATGGCTGTTTGCAGGCTGGCCAAGCCTCCCCAGTGGGCACCCTCACCCCATGGGGGTATGGCCAGTCTGAGTGAGGGGCTGAGGGCCGTTTTCAGGCTGCCCACAGTGCCCATTGACTTAATGTCCCAGCGAGGCTGGCTGGAATCAGGGTTCTGGGGTTTATTTATCCTATATAATTGAAAATTTTTTACCTTGGGTGGAGGCCTATGCAGTCAGAGAAGCCTCCTGTTTCCTTCAGCTCCATGGCTTCTATAATTGAAACATTGCTGCTTGAGCAGAGGCCCAACCGGTCTAGTCAGGCAGTTGCAAGGGAAGCCTCCTGTTTACCTTAGCTCCATGGCTGCCAGCCTCCATCTTGGCTTGGTTAATTTGCATACAGCTGCTCTGATTGGCTGGTGGGCATGGCTTAGGTGTCTTGGAGTGATGGTTAATTTGCATATTACTCTTTTATTAGATTAGATAATTATGTCCCTGTTCCCTCCACCTTTTCTTTTCTTTTTCTTTCTGTAGAAGTCTCTTTAATATTCCCTTTAATACTGATTTTATGATGATGAACTCTTTTAGCTTGCCAGGGAAGCTCTTTATTTCTCCTTCAATTTTTAATAATAGCTCTGCTGGGTAGAGTGGTATTGGTTGTAGGTCCTTGTTTTTCAACATTTTGAATATTTTATGCCAATCCCTACTGGCCTGAAATGTTTCTGCTGAGAAAGCATCTGACAGTCTTATGGAGGTGCCTTTGCAGTTAACTATCTTCTTTTTCTCTTTCAGTCTTTAAGATCCTCTCCTTGTCGTTAACCATTGCCGCTTTAATTATGAAGTGTCTTGGAGTGGGCCTCTTGGAATTGCTCTAATTGGGTGCTTCCTGCTACCTTGTCTTCTAAATCAAATATCCTATTCTTTGCTTCATCGAATCTGCTCTTGCTTCCTTCTAGTGTAGTCTTCATTTCTGAGTTGTTATTTTATGTGGTTTCTGTGTCCTTTTTTGTACTTGCTATCTCTTTGCTGAAGTTTTTACTATGTTCCTTGAGCATCTTTGTAATCATGTTCTTGAACTCTGTATCTTATGCATATTTTCCCTCCATTTCCTTTAGTTCTTTTTTTCTTGGAATTTCTTCTGTTCTTTCATTTGGGGCCTGTTTGACTCCCCATTTTAGCTGCCTCTCGCTATTTGTTTCTGTATATTAGGTAGATCTGCTTTGCGTGCTTGTCTTGATATAATGGCCTTACGTGTTAGGTGTCTTTGAATCTCATTGGCACAATCTTTCTGATCACCTCAGTTAGGTGCTCCTGGAATGTCAGTGTGTGAGTTTTGTGAACCCTCCTTTTGTAAAGTCTTGATTGCTTTTGGCCTGTTTGTGGATGATGTTGATCTTCAGGCTGGCTGACTATACACAGTATACAGGCTGCTGTGCAAAGACTAACTCCATGTTGAGTAATTCATGCCAGCTCAGTTTGCTGTCTGTCCATATCTTCATTTGGGTGTTCTATTTGTGGATCTAATTGGGTCATGCTCTGAAGTCCCCCAACCCAACCCCTGGGTGTGCTGGCTCTGGGGAGTTTTGGAAGGGACTCTGCTGAAAGGCAGTGTCAGACTCCCCCTGTGATTTCCTTTGGGCTACCTGTGTGGAGCTATAAAGAGATCCAGTATTTGTGACTGCCTCTGCTGAGTCTGGGTGCACCTGGGAGGAGCCTCCTTCCACCAGCATCAAGCCCATGGAACAGCTGAGCAAAAAGCCCATGTCACTTGGAGACTTGGGCTACCTCTGCCTACAAGCTTTCTGTTGGGGTCAGTCACTGAAAGAGTTCCCATTGGTATGTGAGTTGCATGAGGTAAGTAAGTCATCAGGTAGGTGCAAGCGGTGTTTACTATGTTGACACAGATTCAAACTAGGTTTCATTTCTGGGAATGAGGCCACTCAGCATAAGTCCTAGGATATACAAATGCCACTTATCACCCACCAGGTACCCATGGACTGTTTTGGTTGGGTGGAGCCTCAGGAAGACATTAGAGGAAGGCCATCAAAATTCATCAGGGCCCAAAGACCAAGATTTGGCTGTGTGAAGAGAGGGCTCAGCACTGGAATGGTGGCTTTAGTTAGACCAGCAAGGGAGTAAAGACCCACAACCCAAATTCAGAAAACTCAGTCTCTGATACCCCCTGAGTCCACCCAGACCTGCTTAAGAGACCTCCACAAAACACCACAGGCTCACACTCCTTTGTGGTGTGCAGTCCACAGGGTTGGGGACAAGGATTCAGGACAATGAGCTAATACCTTCCCCAGGCTGAGGCCATAAGGAAGGGGAGGGCTTGACCTAGGGGTGATAGCATCTGTGGGCATTGTGGGAGAGAGACTCAGCACAGGGAGGGCACCCCGAAGCCATCCCCTCACCTCTCTCCCAGAGACACACAAAACAGTCTTCTCACAGGACTCTCAGACCACTCTGATCCACCCTTTCTTCACAGGCCCAGAGTAGGTGGTGGGAAGGATACTTGTGTGCTGGCCCTTTACGAGGGCTCCTGTTTTTCTAGCAGACTCCCACCTCTTCCTGGAGGGCAGAATCCCTGCTGATTTTCACAGCCAGATGTCCTGTGGGCTCCTCTTCTAGACTGTGTTTCTCAGGGCTGGGAGCTCAGTGTGGGGTTGACACAGAATGCTCCTTACGGGGACAATTGCACTGAGACATGCCTCTTCTTCTCAACCACCACAAGTGGATGCAGGGACAGCCTTTTGGATCTCTGTCCTTCCTGCCAGTGTAGCTGAGGCTTCTACTGTAGATCCTTGGATATAAAAATGATATTCAGCTAGTCTTCAGTTGGTTATTCAGGTTGGTAGTTATATAATTGAGTTGTAATTCCAATCTGGTCCACGGAGGAAGTGAGTGTAACTTTCAGTTCCTTTGCCTCCATGTTGGATCACCCTAAAAAGTTTTGAAATGCCCTGCAGGGGCTCACAATTTAGGATATGGAGAGGTGAAATATTTTAAGCGAGGAAGGCTTTATAATGTTAAAATCCAACTATTAATTTATTTTCTGATAGATGTAGCATCTAATGAATCCATTTATTCCAATAGTGTTACAATTAGGTTTGAGGGCACATGTTTTTATTTTAATTTAGACCAAGGTAAGTTTTCTTTCTTTTCTTTTTTCTCTTTTTTTTTTTTTTTTTTTACTTCTTAGTTACAATTCATAGATTTTGGGAATAGGTAGTCATAGATTAAGAATTCTAACCATTAATTGTAAATTATATTCTAATTTTTCTTTGTCCATATTTGATTACTTAAGGATAAAGTTATTGCAGAAACACATACCCCGACAGCAAAGACATCTAAAAATCAAAGCCAGCATATTCATCTTCCACCTTTTCATCTGGAAAAAATGACTAAAGAATCACAAATAAATAAGGCATGTGACAAAGAGGATACATCTGCATATTCAGGACACCCTTCTGGGCAAAGAGATGAGGAAATGTGCATCAAACAAGGCGCATTAGAGCAGAGGAAGAATTTACAACTTCCCAAAGATGAGTCAAAGAAGAAGTCACATGAGTTTGCTGTAAAATTCAAAATGACTGATTATCTTGAGGAAGAGCCACTACATAATAACTCTAAAGAAGGAGCAAGCTTGAGACAAATGCCTTCTAATTTGACAAGTACAGCGCTTGGTTATGAGGGAAAAGATGCTTTTGGGAAGTCTATCTCTGCAGTATTTCAAACATTTCCTGGACGAGGGGAACAGACTCTCAAAATTGTTTCTCTATCTCATGCAGACCCTGGGTCCCCAGAAGACTCTCCCTGGTCATCTTCTTCTGAGCTTTGTTTAAGAGAAAAGGAATTACACTCTGAAAATGATCACAAACCTGACGCTAAACACGTTTTAAACAAAAATGAGAAGAGTTTTTATAGTGATACAGAAAATAAAAAAGTAAGAGACACAGTAGTTACGTCTGAAGTGAAAGAAGACCAAGAGTTTGCTATGCAGATGACAAAAAATATGAACCCAAATACCATGGGTTGGAAATTAGGCATCGGACCTACACCTCAGTCCCGTGATCCGAAAAGCCATCTTGAATTACAGCATCTCTGCTGCAATGAAACCAAACTCATCACTGAAACAAAAAGCCAAGATAAGCCTGTTGTTACAAATACTTGTAAGGAAACAAAGCAAAGTCAAGGCTTGTTCCAGAAGCCATTAGGTGCAGATCCTTGCAGTGCTAATTATTGTAAAAGCATGGGCTCTGAATTAAAAGGTGAGCGTTCCTCTGCACTGCACAATGACAGAACACCTGGAGAATATGTAATTGAAGAACTGCAAGAAGATATACAAAGGATTATGAATGACGTAGACATGTTAAAAGTAGAGCTCCTGCCTTGGAAAAAAGAAGTTCAACGTCAAAAAGAGGTAGAATTTCACTTGCTGCTACTCTGTGTTTTTTCTCTTTATCAATTCTCTGATCCATTTGGTTTTCCACTTCTGAAAAATATTTGTAGGTAAAATGCGCTTGTCTAAATATGCAATTGTGTATATAATTAGATTCTGTCAACTAAATAATAGTTTAGGAAAATATTCCCCTGTTCTTTAATTGACTTAAGTCTCCCAGTCAGTTTTCCCTCTGAATTGGGCAACTAATTTAGCTATGCACCATTGACCTATGTACTATGAGCCAGTGAAAAGTATAAAGGAAATTGTTTAAAATATGTAATAAGCACTATGCTGTTGGTGTTTAAGTCCATTGGCTTAAATTTACATCACATCCCATAGCTCAGGGAGTGAGCTTCAGTGGTGGAGTATTGACCCATGATCCAAGATGTCCCTGATTGGACTCAGGGTCAGAGCACAGTGTGTGGCTGGATCTATAGTAGGGGATGTACCAGAGGAATCTAATCCATGTTTCTCTCTCATCGATGTTTTTAACTGTCTATCCCACTCCCATGCTCTCTTCCTCAAATCAATTTACAAAACCATAAATTGCATCCCAGAAACAATAAAATGGAAGGAAGGTACGAGTGGTAGAAAGGATATAAACAAATATCCTCAGGTAAACACATCTATTTTGTGCTATATTGTGTGCTATCTTCTATGGTTTACTCAAAACCTTGGAACTTGGGATTCTAATATGATCGCTTCAAGATATTTTTATTTATGCCCTGACCGTTTTGGCTCAGTGGGTAGAGCATGGGCCTGCGGACTCAAGGGTCCCAGGTTTGATTCCAGTCAAGGGCATGTACCTTGGTTGCGGGCACATCCTCGTATGGGGTGTGCAGGAGGCAACTGATCAATGGTTCTCTCTCTCATCGATGTCTCTAACTCTCTATCCCTCTCCCTTCCTCTCTGTAAAAAAATATCAATGAAATATTTTTTTTAAAAAAGATATTTTTATTTCATTTTTTTACAGTTTACATTCAATATTATTTTGTATTAGTTTCAAATGTACAGCACAGTAGTTAATCATTTACTTTACAAATTGTCTCCCCAATATTTCAAGCACCCACCTGCACTGTACATCATCATTGCAATTTTATTGAGATATTTTAATAACAAACACACATACTTTCACATATGTTTTTTATTACCACTATCAGATGTATTACCCCCCCACCACCAAACTGCCCTGTCCTTGTTGCTGTAACTAGGGGCCTGATGCACAAAAATTTGTGCTCCACCAGGGGGTGAGGGGCTCCCTCAGCCCGGCCTGTGCCCTGTCATAGTCTGGGACCCCTCTGGGGATGTCCACCTGCTGGCTTGCCTGGCCACCCTGGGTGAGGGGCTGCAGGTCATTTTGAGACTGCCCACAGTTCCCATTGACCCAAGGTCCCAGCGAGGCTGGCTGGAAGCAGGTTTCTGCAGTTTATTTATCTTCTATAATTGAAACTTTGTTGCCTTCAGCAGCCTAGGCAGGCAGTTTCAATTCCATCACTGGTGCAACAGAAGCCTCCTGTTTGCTCTAGGTCCGTGGCTGCCAGCTGCCATCTTGGCTGGGTTAATTTGCATACAGCTGCTCTGATTGGTTGGTTGGCGTGACTTGGCTGGTGGGCATGGTTTAAGTGTCTCAGAGTGATGGTTAATTTGCATATTACTTTTTTTTATTAGATTAGATTTATATGTAATTTCCACAATAAGTGAGTCCAGAGAGTCAGAAATCAGACATGTGCTTGCTTTGCAGAGACTGTGGTAGAGGGACTGGGGAGTCCCAATTTCATGGGAGTAAAGTTCACTCCTGGAGTGAGGAAACATTTTGGAACTAGATAGAGGTCATCATTGCACAATATTGTAAATGTACCAAATGCTACTGAATTTTTCAGTTTAAAATGGTTTATGTTTGGTGAACCACACTCACTACAAAATAAATACTCTCATAATAATAATTAATCAACTGATTGAATTAAGATCATGTTACACCTTTAAAAACAATCCAATAGTCTCATTTAAAACAGGTCTTCTGGTGAAAGCTACATAGTTGATTTGAGACTTTTCTTGTTTCAGAGAGAGAAACATTGATTTGTTGTTCCTCCTAATTATGTATTCCATTGGTTGCTTCTTGTATATGCCTCGATGTGAGATTAAACTTGCAAACTTTGTGTATCAGGACAATGCTCTAACCAATTGAGTTACCATGCCAGGGCCTTTTTAGTTGGCATTTTCAAAGAACTTAATTTTCTATTCCTTTGCTTTCATTATGTGTGTATCTTTCACTGGGTTGGTCTGTTGTAGATAGCACATGTAGGGGTCTCATTTTCTTATCTCTTAATCTATTCTATGTCTTCTGATTGGAGTATTTAAGCCATTTACAATTAAAGTGATTAGTGATAGGTATATATCTTTTGCCATTTTATTCTTTATGATTATGTCCCTGCTCCACCCTAACCCCCTGCCTTTTTCTTTTCTTTCTGTAGAAGTCTCTTTAATATTCCCTTTAATATTGGTTTTTTGATGATGAACTCTTTTAGCTTACCAGAGAAGCTCTTTTTTTCTCCTTCAATTTTTAATAATAGCCCTGCTGGGTAGAGTGGTATTGGTTGTAGGTCCTTTTTTTTCAACATTTTGAATATTTTATGCCAATCCCTACTGGCCTGAAATGTTTCTGCTGAGAAAGCATCTGACAGTCTTATGGAGGCGCCTTTGCAATTAACTATCTATTTTTTCTCTTTCAGCCTTTTAGATTCTTTCTTTGTCGTTAACCATTGCCGCTTTAATTATGAAGTGTCTTGAAGTGGGCCTCTTGGAATTACTCTAATTGGGTGCTTCCTGCTACTTTTTCTTCTAAATCAAATATCCTATTCTTTGCTTCATCGAATCTGCTCTTGCTTCCTTCTAGAGTAGTCTTCATTTCTGAGTGGTTATTTTATGTGGTTTCTGTGTCCTTTTTTGTACTTGCTATCTCTTTGCTGAAGTTTTTACTATGTTCCTTGAGCATCTTTGTAACCATGTCCTTCAACTCTGTATCTTATGCATATTTTCCCTCCATTTCCTTTAGTTCTTTTTTTCTTGGAATTTCTTCTGTTCTTTAATTTGGGGCCTGTTTGACTCCCCATTTTAGCTGCCTCTCGCTAATTGTTTCTATATATTAGGAGATCTGCTTTGCGTGCTTGTCTTGGTATAATGGCCTTATGTGTTAGGTGTCTTTGAATCTCATTGGCACAATCTTTCTGATCACCTCAGTTAGGTGCTCCTGGAATGTCAGTGTGTGAGTTTTGTGAACCCTCCTTTTGTAAAGTCTTGATTGCTTTTGGCCTGTTTGTGGATGATGTTGATCGTCAAGCTGGATGACTACACACAGTATACAGGCTGCTGTGCAAAGACTGACT
The DNA here is from genome assembly GCA_004026665.1 of Murina feae. NCBI lineage: Eukaryota > Metazoa > Chordata > Mammalia > Chiroptera > Vespertilionidae > Murina > Murina feae. The sequence goes on from PVJC01021468.1 coordinate 12,279, forward strand.
CCATGTTGAGTAATTCATGCCAGCTCAGTTTGCTGTCTGTCCAGATCTTCATTTGGGTGTTCTATTTGTGGATCTAATTGGGTCATGCTCTGAAGTCCCCCAACCCAACCCCTGGGTGTGTTGGCTCTGGGGAGTCTTGGAAGGGACTCTGCTGAAAGGCAGTGTCAGACTCCCCCTGTGATTTCCTTTGGGCTACCTGTGTGGAGCTATAAAGAGATCCAGTATTTGTGACTGCCTCTGCTGAGTCTGGGTGCACCTGGGAGGAGCTTCCTTCCACCAGCATCAAGCCCTTGAGACAGCTGAGCAAAAAGCCCGTGTCACTTGGAGACTTGGGCTACCTCTGCCTACAAGCTTTCTGTTGGGGTCAGTCACTGAAAGAGTTCCCATTGGTATGTGAGTTGCATGAGGTAAGTAAGTCATCAGGTAGGTGCAAGTGGTGTTTACTATGTTGACACAGATTCAAACTAGGTTTAATTTCTGGGAATGAGGCCACTCAGCACAAGTCCTAGGATATACAAATGCCACTTACCACCCACCAGGTACCCATGGACTGTTTTAGTTGGGTGGAGCCTCAGGGAGACATTAGAGGTAGGCCATCAAAATTCATCAGGGCCCAAAGACCAAGATTTGGCTGTGTGAAGAGAGGGCTCAGCACTGGAATGGTGGCTTTAGTTATACCAGCAAGGGAAAAAAGACCCACAACCCAAAGTCACACAATTCAGTCTCTAATATCTTCTGGTCCACCCAGACCTGTTTAAGAGACCTCCACAAAACACCACAGGCTCACACTCCTTTGTGGTGTGTAGCTCCACAGGGTTGGGGACAAGGATTCAGGACAATGAGCTAATACCTTCCCCAGGCTGAGGCCATAAGGAAGGGGAGAGCTTGACCTAGGGATGATGGCATCTGTGGGCATTGTGGGAGAGAGACTCAGCACAGGGAGGGCACCCCAAAGCCATCCCCTCACCTCTTTCTCAGAGACACACAAAACAGTCTTCTCACAGGACTCTCAGGCCACTCTGATCCACCCTTTCTTCACAGGCCCAGAGTAGGTGGTGGGAAGGATACTTGTGTGCTGGCCCTTTACGAGGGCTCCTGTTTTTCTAGCAGACTCCCACCTCTTCCTGGAGGGCAGAATCCCTGCTGATTTTCACAGCCAGATGTCCTGTGGGCTCCTCTTCTAGACTGTGTTTCTCAGGGCTGGGAGCTCAGTGTGGGGTTGAGACAGAATGCTCCTTACGGGGACAATTGCACTGAGACATGCCTCTTCTTCTCCACCACCACAAGTGGATGCAGGGACAGCCTTTTGGATCTCTGTCCTTCCTACCAGTGTAGCTGAGGCTTCTACTGTAGATCCTTGGATATAAAAATGATATTCAGCTAGTCTTCAGTTGGTTATTCAGGTTGGTAGTTATATAATTGAGTTGTAATTCCAATCTGGTCCACGGAGGAAGTGAGTGTAACTTTCAGTTCCTTTGCCTCCATGTTGGATCACCCTAAAAAGTTTTGAAATGCATTGCAGGGGCTCACTATTTTGGATATGGAGAGGTGAAATATTTTAAGCGAGGAAGGCTTTATAATGTTACAATCTAGCTATTAATTTATTTTCTGATAGATGTAACATCTAAGAAATCCCTTTATTCCAATAGTGTTACAATTAGGTTTGAGGGCACATGTTTTTATTTTAATTTAGACCAAGGTAAGTTTTCTTTCTTTTTTTTTCTTTCTTTCTTTTTTTTTTTTTACTTCTTAGTTACAATTCATAGGTAGTCACAGATTAAGAATTCTAACCATTAATTGTAAATTATATTCTAATTTTTCTTTGTCCATATTTGATTACTTAAGGATAAAGTTATTGCAGAAACACATACCCCGACAGCAAAGACATCTAAAAATCAAAGCCAGCATATTCATCTTCCACCTTTTCATCTGGAAAAAATGACTAAAGAATCACAAATAAATAGGGCATGTGACAAAGAGGATACATCTGCATATTCAGGACACCCTTCTGGGCAAAGAGATGAGGAAATGTGCATCAAACAAGGCACATTAGAGCAGAGGAAGAATTTACAACTTCCCAAAGATAAGTCAAAGAAGAAGTCACATGAGTTTGCTGTAAAATTCAAAATGACTGATTATCCTGAGGAAGAGCCACTACATAATAACTCTAAAGAAGGAGCAAGCTTGAGACAAATGCCTTCTAATTTGACAAGTACAATGCTTGGTTATGAGGGAAAAGATGCTTTTGGGAAGTCTATCTCTGCAGTATTTCAAACATTTCCTGGACGAGGGGAACAGACTCTCAAAATTGTTTCTCCATCTCATGCAGACCCTGGGTCCCCAGAAGACTCTCCCTGGTCATCTTCTTCTGAGCTTTGTTTAAGAGAAAAGGAATTACACTCTGAAAATGATCACAAACCTGATGCTAAACACGTTTTAAACAAAAATGAGAAGAGTTTTTATAGTGATACAGAAAATAAAAAAGGAAGAGACACAGTAGTTACGTCTGAAGTGAAAGAAGACCAAGAGTTTGCTATGCAGATGACAAAAAATATGAACCCAAATACCATGGGTTGGAAATTAGGCATCGGACCTACACCTCAGTCCCGTGATCCGAAAAGCCATCTTGAATTACAGCATCCTTGCTGCAATGAAACCAAACTCATCACTGAAACAAAAAGCCAAGATACGCCTGTTGTTACAAATACTTATAAGGAAACAAAGCAAAGTCAAGGCTTGTTCCAGAAGCCATTATGTGCAGATCCTTGCAGTGCTAATTATTGTAAAAGCATGGGCTCTGAATTAAAAGGTGAGCGTTCCTCTGCACTGCACAATGACAGAACACCTGGAGAATATGTAATTGAAGAACTGCAGGAAGATATACAAAGGATTATGAATGACGTAGACATGTTAAAAGTAGAGCTCCTGCCTTGGAAAAAAGAAGTTCAACGTCAAAAAGAGGTAGAATTTCACTTGCTGCTACTCTGTGTTTTTTCTCTTTATCAATTCTCTGATCCATTTGGTTTTCCACTTCTGAAAACTATGTTGTAGGTAAAATGCAGTTGTCTAAATATATAATTGTGTATATAATTAGATTCTGTCAACTAAATAATAGTTTAGGCAAATATTCCCCTGTTCTTTAATTGACTTAAGTCTCCCAGTCAGTTTTCCCTCTGAAATGGGCAACTAATTTAACTATGTACCATGTGACCTATGTGCTACAAACCAGTGAAAAGTATAAAGGAAATTGTTTAAAATATGTAATAAGCACTAAGCTGTTGGTTTTTAAGTCTGTTGGCTTAAATTTATATTACATTTCATAGCTCAGGGAGTGTGCCTCAGTGGTGGAGTAGTGACCAATGATCCAAGATGTCCCTGATGGATTCAGGGTCAGAGCACAGTATGTGGCTGGATCTATAGTAGGGGATGTACAAGAGGAATCCAATCCATGTTTCTCTCTCATCAATGGTTTTAACTCTCTATCCCACTCCCATGCTCTCTTCCTAAAATCAGTTTACAAAACCTTAAATTGCATCCCAGAAACAATAAAATGGAAGGAAGGTATGAGTGGGAGAAAGGATATAAACCAATTTCCTCATGTAAACATATCTATTTTGTGCTATATTGTGAGCTATCTTCCATGGTTTACTCAAAACCTTGGAACTTAGAATTCTAATATGATCGCTTCAAGATATTTTTATTTCATTTTTTTACAGTTACATTCAATATTATTTTGTATTAGTTTCACATGTACAGCATAGTGGTTAGATAATCATATACTTTTCAAATTGTCTCCCCAATATTTCGAGTACCCACCTGCACTGTACATCATCATTGCAATTTTATTGAAATATTTTAATAACAAACACGTACTTTCACATATATTTTTTATCATCACTCTCAGATGTGTTTGTTGAGTCAAAGCTTTACATTATATTGTTTAATAAACTGTGGTACTGCCATAAAAAAATGAAACCTTGCTGTTTGTGACAGCATGGATGGACTTAGAGGGCATTATACTAAGTGAAATATGCCAGACAGAAAAAGAGAAGTCCCATGTCATTTCACTTACATATGCAATGTAAATAGCAAAATAGGTGAACTAAGAAATTTAAGAGAGACTCATAGATGACAGAAATCTGACTGTTGGATGTGAGGGAAAAGGGGGTCAGTAGACTGGGAAAAAAACATAGAGAGTAAGAAGTACAAATTAGTCATTACAGAATAGTCACAGGGATGTCAAGCACAGCGTAGAGAATGTAGTCAATCATATTGTAATGAATATGTACACTGCCAGGTGGGCACTTGGAATATCAGCAGGATCACTTTCTAAAGTATCTGATTGTCTAACCACTATGCAGCACAACTGAAACTAACACAAAAAATGTTGAATGTGAACTGTAATTGAAAGATTAAAAATATAGAAACATAGAATACCTTCCAAAAATAAAAGCATGGCAATTATCATTTTGACATATATGTATCATACAGGTCACATAAATTACTTTCCATAAACACAATATTTGTCTCTAAAAGAGAACCTGAGTTTTGAGGTGGAAAAAAATTGAGACATTATGCTCCTTTATAAGAAAAAGTGGATGAGCCTTCTCATTACACTAAGGCATTAAATTACTTTTCAAAAGTCATACTTAATTTACCAGGTTAATTTGATGAAATTTTCTGTTTATTTATCTGATTTAGCATTATGGAATTACTAGAGGCCAAGTGCACAAATTCGTGCACCAGTGGGGTCCCTTGGCCTGGCCTGTGGGGTTGGTCCAAAACCGGCTCTCTGACAGACTATGAGGGGTCCCAGATTGCAAGAGGGCACAGGCCAGGCCGAGGGACCCCACTGGCTCATGATTGGGGCCAGGGAAGGACATGGGAGGTTGGCCAGCTGAGGAGGAACTGCGGGAGGCTCCAGAGTGTGTCTGGCCCATCTTGTTCAGTCCCAATCAGCCAAACCCCAAACTCTACGGGTCAGAGCATCTGCCCCCTGTGGTGAATGCTCATCATAGAGACTGGTCAACTGGTCATCTGTCTGCCCCCTGGTGGTCAATGAACATCATTCTTGAGCAGCCTTAGCATACCATTAGCATACTACTCTTTGATTGGTTGAACGCTCCACCAGATGACCTGACACTTAGCATATTAGGTTTTTATTACATAGGATATCCTTTCTTTTGTTGCCATAAAATGCTGTGTAATGCATCTTTAGGAACTTTGGACAGATCATTAAACCTTGGTTTTATTTCCATTATCAGTAACTATGGGCTAAAGTAAGTAGATAACTACTTCTATGTCCTCTAGCTATAAGATTTTATAGTGATTGTATATGAATGACATTAGGGGAGCATTACTCATTTTCCAGAATTGTACATTAACTAACAATTCATTGGCTTCACTCTACTCTAGTGTTGGGGTAAACTGTGGTTCATATATTTTATGAATACCACCACTTTTTGATGCCCTCAAAGATCTTAAAGATAAAAGAATTGTAAAAGGCAAAGGGGAAAGGAATAGCTTCCTGCAGAAAGAGGATAGCTTCCTAATTGTTACTGACACACAATGTCACATTCTCTAAGTCTCATGGCTAATGCAAGACCCAAGTGGGAAAGACAGAAGAGGACAGATTTTGCGTTTTTTTATCCTTTTACTTCTCTGTCTCTGCTAGATAAATGGGGTGGGGTGGGTAAGAGGAATGTTAGGTAGCAAAGAGTAGATGTGATGTGAATAAGAGCACAGCACAAAATTATGACAGCTCTTTTAAAAATTTTGTAAAATTCTGCTTCTTTACTGAAACAGAAAGGAAGCAGAATTTCCAACAATTTCAATGACCTGTAATGATTAAATTAAACACACAAAATTTTTTATTTATTAAAATCATGACAATTAAACTAAAATTGAAATGATAAAATTAAAGAAAACAGTCTTTTTAATGAATAAGGTAATAACAATATCCTTAACATAAAACTTTCATCAAAGGTTGAAAAAGAAAAAAAGAAGCAGAAAAGCAGTAAAAAAAAAGTGTCAGGAAACACTTATAATGCTGCTGATGATGACAGTGATGGATGGAGTGAGAAAAGCAAAATTGAACAAACTGATAAGCAACAGCTTTCTATTATGAAGAATGAAGACTCTGATAGGTAAGCCTACAGCTTTATTTAATAATAGGTAATTATTCTTTTCCTATAAAACAAATTCCAATTTGAGCAAATATTCATGATTTGCAAATTTTATATTTTTACTAGGGAGATTGATCCTTGCCTAATAATCAGAAAAATGAAAATCAACAAACAATGAGATACCATTTTTTAAATTTAAAATAATAAATATTTTATTTTAAAAAATAACCGGAATTGGCACATGGGAGGAAAAGGCACTCCCATGCACTACTGGAACATGAAATTGGCACACATTTTTCAAAGGGTAATTGAGCTAGTTTCAAAATTTTAAGTATGTCATTTCTTTATCCCAATACCTTCACTTCCAGAACTAGATCCTACAGGAAAACATGACTTGGATATATACTCATGTACACATTCTAAGGATGTCAATTATATATTACTAGAGGTCCGGTGCACAAAATTCATGTACTTGGTGGCGGGGATCCCTCAGCTCGGTCTGCACCCTGTCATAGTCTGGGAGCCCTCGGGGGATGTCCAACTGACAGCTTAGGCTTACTTCCAGTGGGGATTGGGCCTAAGCCAGCAGTTGGACATCCTTAGTGCTGCTGAGAAGGCAGGAGAGGCTCCCACTGAGCTCACCAGCCATGAGCCCAGCTCCTGGCTGAGCTGCACTCCCCTTGTGGGAGCACTCTGACCAGGGGGGAGCTCTTGCATTAAGTGTTTGCCCCCTGGTGGTTAGAGCACATCATAGCGACCAGTCATTCCACTGTTCAGTCAATTTGGATATTAGCCTTTTATTATATAGGATTATGTATATAAAACATATAGCAGGTCATTATATGTATTATATATATACTAGAGGTCTGGTAGATGAAATTCATGCATGGAATGGGAATGGGGGATGAGGGTGGTGTCCCTCAGCCTAACCTGCACCCTTTCCAATCTGGGAACCCTTGAGGGATGTCTGACTGCTCGTTTAGGTCTGATCCCACCATGGGATCAGGCCTAAACGGGCAGTCAGATATCCCTTTCACAATCCAGGACTGCTTGCTCCCGACCTCTTGCCTGCCGATTGCCCCTAGCCATTCCCCTGATAGCCTGATCAATGCCTAACTGCTCCTGTTCCAGCCTGATTGCCCCTAACTGCCCTGCAGGCCTGGGTCCTTCCAAAATACCCTCCTCTGCAGGCCTGGGTCCCTCCTAACTGTCCTCACCTGCAGGCCTGGGTCCCCTTCAACTGCCATCTCCTGCCCTCCCCTGCAGGCCTGGGTCTCCCCCAACTGTCCTCATCTGCAGGCCTGGGTCCCCTTCAACTGCGCTCCTCTGCCCTCCCCTGCAGTCCTGAGTCCCTTCCAAATGCCCTTCCCTGCAGGCCTGGGTCCCTCCCCTGCAGGCCTGATTCCCCCCTAACTATCCTCACCTGCAGGCCTGGGGTTCCCTTCCACTGCCCTCCCCTGCAGGCCTGGGTCCCCCCCAACTGCTCTCCCCTGCCCTCCCTGCAGGTCCCCCCCAACTGCCCTCCCCTGCAGGCCTCCCCTTCTCTCCCCTGCCCTCCTCTGCATGACCCCCCCAACTGCAGGGGAGGACAATTGGGGGGGACCAGGCTGGCAGAGGAGGGCAGTTGGGGGGGACCCAGGCCTGCAGGGGTGAACAGTTGGGAGGAACCCAGGCCTCCCCTGCTCTCCCCTGCAGGTTCCCCCCAACTGCCCTCCCTTGCTGGCCATCTTGTGGTGGCCATCTTTGACACATGGAGGCAGCCATCTTTTTGCATATTACTCTTTTATTAGGTAGGATATATTATGGCAGATGTTAAGGATATATAATATACATTTATGTATTAAGAATACTAATATAAATGTTACATATATACATATGTATAAGTACATCTTCTAAAATAAAAGAGAAACATGCAAATGTGACCGTTACCACCAGCCAATCAGAGCGGCTGTATGCAAATTAACCCAGCCAAGATGGAGGCCAACAGCCATGGAACTAGAGCAAATCAAAGGGTTCTGTAGCAACTGCCTGCCTATGCTGGCAGTTGGAAGTGGCACCAGGGCACCAGGGCACCAGGAAGTGGGAAAGCAAGGTGGCGGGCCGGGGAGCGGGTAAGAGGTGGCAGGGGGTCGGCGGCCTGCTTGGTGGGCTTCCCAGGCCCTTTGTGGGGCATCAGGGAGCGGGTAAGAGGTGGCAGGGGGTCGGCGGCCTGCTTGGCATCTGTCCAGGCCCTTGGAGGGGCATCGGGGAACGGGAAAGAGGTGGCAGAGGGTCAGTGGCCTGCTTGGTGGGCTTCCCAGGCCCCTTGCAGGGCACCAGGAAGTGGGAAAGCAAG
>PVJC01021469.1:0-28223 GCA_004026665.1 Murina feae
AAAAAAATTTTTTTTACATGCCCTTGACTGGAATTGAACCTGGGACCCTTGAGTCCACAGGCCAATGTTTTATCCACTGAGCCAAACCAGTCAGGGATATAAATAAATTTTAAATGACTTCCCAAGACCTGCCAAAAGCATTTAATTTCTGCAAGAAAAGTATTGTTAGAATTATTTGACTTAAAACTTGTTTCCTGTTTGCTAAATAGCAATTATTTAGATTCATAAATTGTCTGATCCGGCAGTTGTTTCTCAGCCACTTTCTGATAACGGAGCAGCCACTGGTGCCTGCTTATTTGATATTTGTGTGCATCCAGTGGTTATAAATCAGCCAACTTAGATAACAGAACTGAGATAAACCAATCTCAAACCAACATATTCATAATAAAATTAAAACACACAACATATCTGAATTTTAAGCAACTCACGGTCTGTTACTCTGGAGATTTTTAAAAGATGCGGCTACTGCTCAGGGTCTGGCTGGGGCCGACTGTCTGCAGAAAGGCGGGGCCAGTTTTCCTGTAACAAAGCACGCCGTTAGTAACCTTGGATTTCTATGAGAAACAGCTGTAATACTACTGTCTTCAGTTTGGTTGGCTGAGAAGTAGATCCTGAGACAAACAATTGAGTAAAAATAGCTCATTTGGGAGCTCACTTAGGAAGCACAGGTGGGAAGATGGCGAAGCGAGAGACAGGAAGAGGTGTGCACACCTGGGACTCGTCAGGCTGGGCCTACACCTAATGATCAAGGGACTCACTTTCTCAATGGAAGATCGCCAGGGGTCTTCATGTGGTGCAAAGGTCTTCCTGGCCAGCTTTGTCAGAAGAATAAGTGAGTAGTGGTCTTTTATGGCATATGGGATTATATATAAAAATTATATAGAGATTGTATATATGCCACTTAATTTATTTTTTATTTAACACAAGAAAAAACTGAATCTAAGTAACAAAATAAAATGATGTGCAGAGCAGATCTGGAGACATGGAAGCATGGAACAGAGTGTGGAATCTCGGAGGGAAGGCTGAGGAGGAGATAATCAACCAAAGACCTTGTATGCATATATGCAGAACCCATGGACACAGACAATAGGGGTGAAGGCCTGGGGTGGGGGTGGGGGAGGCTGGAGGGTGTCAATGGGGTGGGGGGAGGAGGGAGGTATATGTAATACTTTCAACAACAAAGAATTATTTTTTTAAAAAAAATATTTTTTAAAAGAAAGCTCCGGAAGATGGCAGCATAGGCAAGTGCCTATACTCGCTGCCTCCCACAACCACATCAAAATTACAACTAAAATACAGAAAAACCATCATCCAGAACCACCTGAAAGCTGGCTGAATGGAAGTCGTACAAATAGGAAAATAAAGAAGAAACCACACTGAGACTGGTAGGAAGTGCAGAGGCTCAGAACGGGCTGGGCTGGCATCCACATAGGCCACTTTTTTAATCGGGAGGAAGATTGTTTCTGCAGAGGCTGCCCAGAGGAGCAAGGGGCCTCAGCCAGACTCCCAGCCCAGGGTCCCAGAGCTGGGAAAAGAAGTTGCTATGGGCAGTAAGAACTTTGAGCTGTAAAAATCAGTGCAGATTGAGGCTCAGTGACACAGAGGCTGCTGGAGACTCAGCTGTTCCTCTTAAAAGGCCAGCATCACAAACTGAATTTACAAGCTCCGACTTCCTCTGAGCTCCAATGCCAGGCAAAGCTCTGGGGAACATAGAAACATACCAGGAGGAACTGGATTGTCTTGCATCAGGGTAGGAACTTGGGAGCAGCTTTCTCCTAGACAGAGATCATTGTTCCTATGCTGGGACCTCCCAGTCACAGGGCTGACTGGCAGCCATTTCTGTTTGCTCCACCCTGGTGATTCCATAGGACCCTGGCTCATCCAATTTACCACCTCACTCCAAGCTGTGTGCAGTGGCTTTTGCATATGAATGGCCTGTCCTTGTTCAAGCTAAAATCTCTCAAAACAAGCTACAGCTGGGTCAGGGAGCCCCAAACCTATCAATAAAAGGCCCAAGACCTGGCACCAGCACCAGCCTGCCTTGCTTCATAGCAGGGCCTCATCTAGGCACTTCCAAACCCCATACAAGGAGGAGGAATCTGAAGATCTCTCTAGCTCCTGCTGGGGGACCCCAGGCAATGGCTGACTTTGCACCTTCCTGGAGACCCAAGAGCCAGTGTACCCAGTGGTCAGTGGAAGACCATACCAGATTACAACTCTTCACATCTATAAGCAACACACTCAAGGGGTAGACTCAGTGAGCATCAAAGCCCCACTGAAGCAAGTCCTGCTCCATAGGGGTGTCTTCTGCACAGCAATTCTTACACTATAGTTGCAGCTGGTCCTTACAACCAATTGGCCTGGAGGTCAATTCCTCCCAGTGACACTAACAGCAATCAAGTCTCAACCACAACAAGACTGGGCTCACAGCCCACAAAGGAGTGCACCTCGATTTCCCAGCTCAGGTGACTGGGGAAGCTGAGCCACTGGGCCCTATACAACACCTACTACACAAGGCCAGTCCACCAACTCAAGGAGATATAGCAGCTCTACCCAATACAAAGAAACAAACACAGGGAAGCAGCCAAAATGTGGAGACAAAGAAACACATCACAAATGAAAGAAATGGAAGAAAGCAAACTACTGGATGTAGAATTCAAAACCACAGTTATAAGGTTACTCAAGAATCTTCTAGAAACCTCCAAAAAGATAGAAAAGGATCAATCAGAAATTAAGCATACACTGACTGAAATAAAGACTAATATACAGGGATTCAACAGTAGAGGAGATGATTCTGAGAATCAAATCAACTATTTGAAATATGAGAAAGCAAAAAATAGCCAATCACAAGAGTAAAAAGAAAGTCTGTTAAGTACTGCTAACCCTTAAGAAATTTTTTTTAGTTCTTGCCTTTATTCTTGTGTGACATCTTGGCTGGAAATAATACTCTTACTTCACACTTTCCTTCCTTCAGAGCTACTTTGCAGCCTTTTCTTTCCTATGTTACAGTGTTGAATATTGCCATGAAGTAGTCTGATGTCAGCCTCAAGTTTTACCTTTGTAAATGACTCACACCCAGCCTAGAGGTTTCAAAATTTTTTATTTTTATTCTGGAAATATTGCTGCTGAACATTTTGTGTCCATTTTCCTAGAATACAATGAGAGGATTTTTTTTAAATATATGTACTTGCTTTCCTTTCACTCTCTTGGTTTTCCTATTTCTGTAAGATGAGTCTACTACTTCTGGGAGAAATTTCTTTCATATTTCACCTATTTCTTCCCAAAAGCCATTTCCATTACACTGTAGCTAGAAGACAAATGATAAAGTCACCCCATCATTCGTCTCTCTTGACACTTTTGTCAGGATTCTGTGGACTTACCTCCATGGCTTCTGAGGAGGAGAAGAAAGAGAAGTGGCTACCTGCTCTGTGGTCTTCCATTTCATTCCCTTTGGAGTTTCCTGTTTTTCCTTTGCACTCACTTTTTTCAGGTAATGGATTAAGCCTTTTCCATTGATAATTATTTTTGAGGGGGCTCTTTAATGCTTTTGTTGCCTTTCTTGCACACAAAGATATTCTGTAAGGCAGTTTTATTCTTCTATCTAAATATAGATATTCCCATAATTTATCATCTTAAGCTCCCCTGATAATTCATATACTCACAAAGTTCAAGATCAGTGATTGATGGCTTCTTGTGCCCAACAGTAATCACTTCTCACTACCTAGAATCTACAGGGTGGGACAACAGTTGGTTTACAGTTGTGAGTACATGAAACAGTTTATTCTTGTATTATTATTCATTACTTATGTTATTTTTCACACGGACAACGGTAAACCTCCTTTTGTCATGCCCTATACTTATTCTCTCTCTGACTCAGTGTGACTTCATTTGCAACAAGAGAATAAGATCTTCCTGGGTGCACTATTGTGAGGTGGTAGCCATGAGACAAATGAGGCTGTGTGTCTATAATAATAAAAGTGTAACATGCTAATTAGACTGGACAGCCAAATGACCTTCCGGACGTCCTTCTGGATGACCTTCCAGATGAGGCCGGGGCTGCAAGGGCCGAGGCAAGCCGCCATGGCTGCAAGGGCTGATCCCCTTGCATGAATTTCATGCATTGGGCCTCTAGTAGTAATATATTTCAGAAAACATTTTCACCCTCAAGAGAGAGGTTATCGTAGCTTCCACTTTCTCCTTGCATGAACTGAGTCATATACTCAAGTATTTATTCTTTACTGTTTGGGTAACTTAATGGCAAAACTAGTTACCAGATTTTTCAGATTTCTTTCTCTATTGTATATTACTAGAATAGCTATTACAGTGGATAAATTAAAAATTCCTTCTTTTTTTGTGTGTTGTTTCTGCATAGAGACCTAAACTGTTCAAAATACCCTGAATGACATATATTCGATGATTTTTTAAAAATGGTTGATTGATTCACTTGTAACCTGAAATCCTACCATAAGGGAAGACTAAGTAGTTTTAAAAAAACTGAAGCCCAGAAAGCAATAAGTTGCTTTGTATATATTTACAATACCGTTCACATGATTACAGAAAAGCAAAGTAACAGAAAAGATTTCTTTCTTCAGTTCTACCTCAGCTGCATGGAAAGTGAAAAGTGAACAGCAATACACAGCAGAGGGCATATATGCTTTACCATGTAATCAGGAAGACAAAGAACATTAAATAAATGTACCTCTAATTCTTAAAACCAAAGGCTCTATGACAATAATCAGGGGAAGTCCACCTTAATCCTATGTCAAGTGACATTCTGCCAGCCCCTTCAGAGTCCAATAACTTTATACTGATATACAAGTAAACCTTTAACAGATGTATTTATTTTTATGACTGAGCTCAAGATTCTGCCAATATGGCACCTTCCTCTGGAGTCCAGGGTTGCTTAACTTTCTTCTTCCAAGAACTTGCCCACATCTCTGCTTCTTGCTAAATACTTTCCATCTCAGAAAGACCATGAAAGACATTCAACTTTGCAGATACACTTACCTTTACTTTCTGAGATCAAAAGGCCACTTCTTAGCAAATGTCCTTTTCTGTTCATGCCCCAGGAAGCATTGCCGCCCCGCTCTCCTCAGACAGTTACAGTGAAGGCCCATGGAAGAATCACTTTTCCAGGTCATGATATTTAGGAACTTGGAAAACAGTGTTGGGACACCTCATGGTGCCACATGAATGTAAGATCCATGTGCAGAATGAATCATAACAGTAGGACATAGGAAACTTTTGTTTAAAATGACAACATATTTGAAAGTTGGGTGTATTTTATTTACAAGTAACATTTAGATACAGAGGTTAATCAGATGTTTCCAAAGATCCCCACTATATTAGCAAAGGCACACTAGAGAGGAAATATAGCATGTTTATGTGTTTCCGCCATATGACAGCAAGATCCAAGGCTGGTTGTATCCATAATGCCAGATTACTTGCAAACTACAAGCATTGGGTTTTATACTTTATTTATGAATACTCCTAAATAATTTTCCATAGTATCTTCATTCCTACCATCTACACTGCAATGCTATCAAATCAATGATATGCCTTCAGCTCAACTTAAACTCATTATTTGATTGTCATGAGTTCTGTTGAAAAGTTTATGAATAAACCATATTTGAATTGTAACCCCTCTGCTTTCTCCTGTGAATTGATTCTAGATGTGCATTGTGTGAGACGGTCTAGCAGAGCTTCTAAGAGATTGCTATCATTCATGCACACTATCAATAGTATCCATTATGGAAAATGTTACATTGGAATTTTATAAATATACCTTAATATCAGTCATACTCTATATGTAAGTACTTGGCTTTAAAAAAAACCCACTATCAAATATAGCCATTGATACTCTCAAACCAAAAGGTTATTTCACAGGTAAAATTCTCCCTCTTTTCCCAGGAAATAGGATTCTAAAACTCCAGGAAGATCTGAATTATCCACATGGGGATGAAGCAGCAGTCATACTGTTGCAATAGAGAGCTTTATTCATATACACATATGTTATTCATTCCTGATGTGTATGATTTTCATTTTCTCAAGAAAATGATTCTAATTTATGGATGGGAAAAGGGAAGTTCTTATTAGTAAGGAACGAGTGCAAATGCATAGCCTAATGGCAATGCTGCATGATAGGCCCCAGAGACCCTTTCAGGAACACTGCATCCCAGAGTCAGACCCTAGTGCATCTCCAGGATGAAATCTAAAATTCTAGTTGCTATTCCTGGGGCTACTAAAGAACTGAGTCAATAACAACTTATGCATATGGATATAATTGTCTTATTTTAATTTTGAAATGAAAAGAAAAGAAATCCATATTTCCAAAGGATTTCTGCACAGAGAGTAAACACCAACTATCAAACAACTGAAACCAAAAGACTGAGATCTTAAAAAGTTTACCTGCTCCTTTTATTATATATATATATATATATATATATATATATATATATATATATATATATCTTCATAAGATCTCGAGGGACTCAGTCTTAGAATTTGCCTTTGCTCAATTTGACCTTCAGTTCCACATTGAAGATTTGAACTCCAATCTTTCCCCTTTCCAGTGAATCTTTTAAAACTATAATGAACACAGAAATTACTCAATATTACAGCAAAAAGAACAATTGGTTAAATTCACAGAAAGAATGCATAAAAGGAAGAAGTCAATAGACAGAATTATGTTTATAAAAATAAATTGTGCTGCAGAACTACTTTTGCAATTACAATTTCAGGTTTGGCCCCACGTTTCAGAGGCCCTGTTAATATTAATATAAACAGAATCATCTAATGCACTTTTTCAAATCTGCTTCTCAGCCAGGGTTAGTATGAATTCATTCTGCCACTAGGTGCCAATGGCACTTTTCGTTTGCTTTACTGGCAACATTTTGGCGATGCATCCTATACTAAGAGAAAGGCTGAAAAAGCATATGACAAGAGCCAAATCCACCATGTTACTTCTTTTCATGCTTTTTGGTTAATTGCCCCACGCCCTGCTGGAAGCTGTCCTGGTTGTCACTGTCTCTCTCTTCCCGCTGCCGACTCTCCTGGGAGACTTGTCGCACAGCCTGCAGGATGGCATTCTGCACAATCTGTTTGCTGGCATTCTGCAGCCTCACCTCTTCAGGCTCGTTTCCAGGTTTCTCGCCTAGACAAAAATATAAAAGGGAGGTGAAAACAACAAAATCAATTTCAGGCCCTGTGACAGGAAGGGGCAGGTAGAACAGGTGAAAGGGAAGAGGAGACTCTAAGAACATACTAGGGTGGCCCAGCTAATTGTGAGGAGCTCTCTGTAGCACATACTACTCTTGCCTTCCTTCCTCCCTTTCCAATAGAATCTTCATTTGTTTGCCCCAGCAATGCGCCCAATTTATATTCTCACCATCCCAGAATCCTCTGCTGCTACCGGGGTAATGAGACATGGTCTTGGCCAAGGGAAACCCTGGGAAAGTTTTTGGAAAGCGAGAGGCTCAGAGCCCCTTTAGCCTTTGGCACCTCCCCTGGATGCAGACATAATGCTTATAGGTGCTGCAACTACCTAACAATGAGCACGGAAAGGAAAGCCAACATTCTGGGCATCATTGGGAGACAAAAGGAGCCAGTTGTGAAGGTATCACTGAGCATCTGCACCAGCCCTGCACCATGTACCTTTGTTTGTTTGTTTGAATATATTTATTGATTTTTTTTACAAAGAGGAAGGGAGAGGGATAGAGAGTTAGAAACATCGATGAGAGAGAAACATCCATCAGCTGCCTCCTGCCTACCCCCTTACTGGGGATGTGCCCGCAACCAAGGTACATGCCCTTGACCGGAATCGAACCTGGGACCCTTCTGTCCACAGGCCGATGCCCTATCCACTGAGCCAAACCGGTCAGGGGGGCACCATGTACTTTTACATGTGTTTATGTGTGAGATAAATAAACCCCTTTTTAAAAAGTTTAGTCTGCCACTAGTCAGATTTTATGTTGCTAGCACCCAAAAATATGCCTAATAGATATGAGCTCACTGGGGATAAAAAATAGCTTGTGTCTGAATTCATATTAAACTCAACCCTGCTCCTGTAGTAGCATCCTAAAGAAGGAAGCTATTCATTCATCAGAATCTGTTCTCCATGATGTAGAACAGGGTGGGCAAACTTTTTCTACAGAGGATCAGATAGGGAATATTTGGGGCTGTTGCATACCACCTCTCTAAAAACCATTCAACTCTGCTACTGTATCATGAAATCAGCTATAGACAGTACATCAGTGAATGCATATGGCTTTGTTCCAGTAACTCTTTATTTACAAGAAAAAGTAAAAAACTACGTTGCAGATTCGGCCCATAGGCCAGGTTGCCAACCCCTGACTTAGAATGGTGGGCATTTTCTAATTAGAAAGGCAAGGCAATATATCAACATTGACTCTTCCCCTTCTTCCTTAAAAACAAGTCAAAACCTTAATTTTATTTGACCAACTATATAACTAGGTACAGGTAAGTTCCAACCAATGGGTGGGAGTGTGTTTAGTGAAAATTCTGTAAAAGGTATTTGAAAGGGAAGAGGCAGATAAAGGCCCTTTTACCCTCTCCCTTCCTGCTGACTGCAGCTCAGACACATGGTTGTCTTTGCAGGGGCTCTGGCTGACCATGAGGGAACCTTTAGAATGGAAGCCATTTTCATGGATTTGGAAGGAAAAAGTTAGAGAAGGCCTAAGATTCTAATGACCATATTAGACCATATTAGTCCTTAACTGCTCACCTCTAGGTCTCTTTTAAGACAGTGTTATTTTGAATTTTATTTTACTATGCATCAAACTTATTACCAATTCATATATAGCAGAATGATCACGAAGCTAACATTTCACTAAAGTACAATCGTGAAAAGCCCACCTGTTTATATTTATAGTGACAAATAAAATGGGCATCATTCCTTGTTCGAAATCATCTTTTCAGATGTTCCTTCTATTTAAATACTCTGCTGCCCTGCAAATGCATTTTAAATTAGCAAAGGGTGGTTTTCACCAGGATTGATTCATGAACAGAATTTATGCACCCATAAGAACAACATCGCATAAGAGAATATTGAGTCATTCTAGAAGGCCAGACAGCTCTTATCCCTTTAGACGTATAATTGTCATTTATTCAGCATTTGCATTACTAGCACCATCTCCTGAGGGATTTACAGACTAATAAACAAGGCACGATGAATCTATCCAAAACTAGAAAACAATACTCATTCTCCACCTCTTTAAAAAAAAAAAAAAAACAGGATAAAATCAGCAATCTACACCAAATCTAGCAAAGGAGTCCAAAGCTATGATATATAACAGATTAAAACTGTAAAAGCAGCAGGGAAGAGTTCTTTAAATATTCTCTGTAGAAAAAGAATGAACAGTAATATTAAGAGACATGAGGGCACAGCAATTAAGAATGCGTATTTTAAAGTACTTCAGAGTTAAGTTCAAGTTATTTTTTGTATATAGAGATTTTTATTGATTTTAGAGAGGAAGGGACAGAGAGAGAGAGAGATAGAAACATCAGTGATGAGAGAGAATCATTGATCAGCTGCCTCCTGCATGCCCCCACAACCCAGGCATGTACTCTGACCCGGGAATTAAACCATGACCTCCTGGTTCATACATCGACACTCAAGCACTGAACAACAATGGCTGGGCAAGAGTTCAAGTTCCTTCTGTCACTTAGAGTCATGTGATCTTGAGCAAGTCACCTCGCTCTCTAAGTGTGCTTGCGCACCTATAAGAAGGGCAAGTAGTACCTATTAGGATGAGTGCTGGAGAATTAAGTGACATAACAACTGTTCAGCACTTAGTGTAGTTCCTGAGCACTTGATCCACCATGTGTATTGGTGGGGCTGCAGATTAGGCTGTTATAACAAAGAAACAGAACTAGAGCAGCTCACTCAAGGGAGGAATATTTATTGCTCTCTGCATAACAGCTCAGAGATGCCCCAGTGTGTAGGGGGCTGGGCTCCACCGGGCTATCTAAGGGCTCGACTCCCTTCCATCTTCCTGCTCTGCCATTTCCTACTTTACTGGCCTCAACTGCATGAGTAGAGCTGGTTAACTAATATGCCATTTGGGGCTGGAAGGAAGCCAAAGAAAAAATGGAGGGCAAGCAATTTCCTTCTAAAGAACTGTCATAGAAGCTGCAACCATCACTCTGCTCATTTGCTACTAGGGGAAACTGGGTCATGTGGTGGTCACATATAGCTGCATGGGAGGCTAGCCACAGACTGTAATGCCTGTGGCTGGGTGTGGGCCAGTAAGCTGGGGCCTGGGAGACTGAATCAAGAGGTAAGAGTTCAGCTACTTAGGAGAAGGAAACTGCCCCAGCCCATCTTGGGAAGGCACTGCGGGCAGACCACACATTGTCAGGACTGACTGTTGTCCACCATAATAACCAACCGGTGCTCCGATGGCATTCATTTTAAAGGAAGGGCATTTGCGAACACCCTGGTGGAGACCTTTAATGTAAGTACAGTGTGCAAAAGTGCATTACAGCTGACAGAAGGCAGAGCCAGCCACAGAAATTCTGCGTTTTGACATTTACTTACATGCACTACATTTATTTGAAATTAATAAATCTAGGCCAATTGACTGGTTTTAAATGATGCAAATATCCTCCAGCCTAATTAGCATTTACAAGATTGTTTTGGTATTTCACAAAAGATGATGAATTGATGTAATTAGCTTTAAACTCTAAATGCCCAATATAAAGGCATTGAAGTCAAGATTGTGAAATAACTAAATTTGCCTTCTGTGTCTTTCCACCTCAAATCATTACCCTCCTTCCCCCTCCCAACACCACACACACGCAGGCATCCCTGGGGTCATGTTTCCCTGTGATATCCAGCCAATCCATGTGGCCACTTGTCACAGACTCCCCTGAGCTCTGTGCCCTCTCCTTGCCCTTCCCAGCCTACTGTTCCAGGTGCCATCCTCACCAGCCCAGTGGAAAGGGTCTGAGGAACTCAATTGCAATGTGGTTAATAATTGGTCTTAATTCCTTATTTATATCATTAAAATTGTGCTTCTATTGACCTCAGAAAGATCCTCCTGATAAAAATTTACATTGCTTTTCCCCTAAGAATCTAAGTGTCACTTGTCTCTACTACATTAACCCTATTACATTCCACTGAGGTGGGTTTTAGAAAAAGTTAGCATTCCCACTGTGAGGCAGAATCCCTCACAGTGATTTTTTCCCCTTGATCACACAGAGAATATGGCAGAAGTTTTGTCATGCGCACTGTCTCTCCCCATTGGGTCACTAAATATGCAAGTGCCTATTAGGGCTCCGCCACCACTGACTACCCACACTCCCCAACACGTGGTGCTGCTGATGGTGACCATGGAGCATATTTTTATCTTCCTCGCTGATTACTTGAAAGTATAAAGACATATTATCATTCATCAATGACTAGCCTATGGAACGCAGAGAACAAGAACTAATTCTGATCTCTTAATTAATGGAATGATAGTCGATTTTCCAGCTCTGTAACTACAGGAATTTTTCATGAAGGACCAGATGTTAGATCTCATTCATCTGTACCGACAGCTAATGAAGCCACGCTGCTGGCCCTGCTGTGTCACTGAGCAAGCTCAAGTTATGTGACTTCCCAGCAACAGAGAGTCACAGGCTCTGAGTCCCAATGAAACCTGAAAAGGAAAAGACAATTATAATCTAGAAATCAAGTTTGAGTATTTTGGCCAAAGAAGAGCTGAGGTAATTTTGAAAAAGAACAACCAATAGGGAGGACCTAATTTCGCAGCTTTCCATACCAGGCATAAAGCTGTAGTGCAGTCATGCGCCACTGAACGATGGGAATGTGGTCTGGGAAAAGCATCATCAAGTACTTTTGTCCTTGTGCAAACATTGTGGAGTGACCTCACAAACCTAGATGGCATATCCTACTACACACATAGATTATATGGCATAGCCGATTGCTGCAGTCAAGCACAGGAGAAAATGATGCAAGAGTCACTGAGAAAAACTTGGTAAACCAGGCTATATTAAACTAAGTGTGTATTGTCATGGAAACACACACACACACACACACACACACACACACAGTTAAAAGTCTTTTCATTTGAAGAAATTGAGGCAGGAGAAATGCTTTCTTGGAAATGTTTTAAGAATTCTTTTTCTGATCACTCAGATAACAACTCAATCAAAACTGGAATAAGCGTTCAGAGACACCCAAAAGGATGTTTTGATGACCTCACAGGTTTCTGCAAAATTTAGCTGCAGGTTTTTCTCCTTTCATCCCAAAAGACTCAGGAAATCTAACGCCTCCCAGGTCCTAGGTTCTTGCTGTTAGTAGCAGCCTCAGAATTTCCATGAAGAAGGAGTTAGGAATGGCAATCGGAGAAAAGGGACACCAAGTTCTGCAACTGGGGTGTGCATGACACTACGCAGGGCTGATAAAATGCCTATTTTTCATATCAAACAGGGGGTGGGATGAGAATGAGTAAGGTGACCAGATTTTAACATTGGTAAAGTGAGACACCATTGACTGGGGGGGGAGGGGGAAGAGATTCTTTTTTATTATTATTATTACTTAAAATATTACAAAGAGTAGTACATATGTCTCTTTCCAAAAATGGGGACTTTTTTAAAATGCCGCAGGATGCGGGACAAATTGTTAAAAATCGGGACTGTCCTGCTAAAAGCAGAATGTCTGGTCACCTCATTCCGAATGAGGCCATTGCCTGCCTTCTAACCTCTAATCGCTCACTTCTTTAGAGTGACCATGTCATCCAGTGTCCACCTTCCCCTCCCAAAGCCACCAAGCAAACCTGGCTGGCCCAAACTGAGCTCCTGGATTCCTGCCCCAGGGGTATGCCAGAAAGGAGTCAGGAAATCGGAAGTCAGATCTTTAAGCAACAGAAAATGTAGACACCATGCGAGCCTGTGTATTAAAGTGGCCATACTAGACCTGAGTAGAACACAGAACAAACCCTGGAACCCTGAGGATGACATATTTTTAAAACACTCTCAGAGCCTGGTCTTTACCCCCTGACACCACCTCCCCCTCAGAGGCTCGCTCTGCAGCCAGTCCACCACCACCCAGGCTGCGCCCATGTCTGCTTCTGCAGCTTTTGCTGCCCCTTGGTGGCCACTCCTAGGGTTGCCACAGACTCAGGGACAGGACATCCTTTGGCAGCAAGCAGGCTGCCCTGATTCCAGGGATGGGTAGTGTGTGTGTGTGTGTGTGTGTGTGTGTGTTTTCTGTGTCTCTGTGTGGTTTCTGTGTGTGTGTTTTTTTTCTGTGTCTCTGTGTGTTTTCTGTGTGTGTGTGTGTGTATGAATGTGTGGCTGTGTCGGTGTGTAAAAAACGTGTGTTACTATAGGGGAAATCCTTGAAATCTCCATGAGACAAAGGTGTGGTTTTATCTTATCAAACACACTTAGCACAACTAGTTCACCATGGTCCTGTGTGACCACAAAACCTCATGCAGGCCTTTATAACCATTTCCTGCTAAGAGCACAGGGGCAGCTGGGAATACAGTCTAGAAGTTTCCTATCTTGATTCAAATGAAAATTGCTTGACTGAAATATTTAATATATCTTAAATATTTAACAAAATATTCTGAATTCCTGGGCAAAACTAGCCACATGCTCTCCCTTCCTACCCTTTATAAGAGGGGAGGGAAGAGTAAAAGGAGGGAGGGTGGAAGGAATTAGTATTAGCTTTTTGAGTGATTTTAAATAAGTGCTTAAAAAGTCCTCTCACATTTCCCTAACTGGTTTGGCTCAGTGGATAGAGCGTCGGCCTGTGGACTCAAGGGTCCCAGGTTCAATTCCGGTCAAGGGCATGTGCCTTGGTTGCGGGCACATGTTTTTCTCTCATCGATGTTTCTAACTCTCTATCCCTCTCACTTCCTCTCTGTAAGAAATCAATAAAATATATTTTTTTTTAAATCTTAAAAAAAAAAATAGTCCTCTCACACTGTCCTCCCTACAATGAAGAGCACAGCCTTCACCATCATCATCTTTTGGCTGAAGGTGGCATCAAATCCCAGTTGCGACAAGTCAGCAGAGAGTGCACGACGACATCTTAACTCCACGGTGTCTCATCGCGAAGCCATCGTCCCTGGAGGATGTGATACATAGCAAAACTCTCAGGAGGGGATTATGCTCTGACATGAAGTAAAACCTTTTCTACTCTCCTTGAAGAGCAGCTCCCCACCTTTTGAAAACGACTCCTTTGTAATGTCAAAATATTTCACCTATCCCCTCATGACACAATGACAAAAAGAGACTATGGATTCGGTGATGCTTTTAGATAAGTCTGAGTGGTGTTCAGCACGACAGCCTCCACGTGCATTTGAAAACTGCAGGAGTTAGAGAGACGGCATTTCCAACCACCCCAGTGTGGTGGAACCCGGCGTCCCTGTCCCTTGAAACAGCTCCATGGCTCCCACACCAGACTGCAGGTGTAGAAGCAACGAAAACCGGGTAGATGTTTTAAACTAGTGCCTGACGATGGAACAATGGAACGCAGGCAGCAGCCAGGTGCGGTGTGGAGCAAGAACTCTCCCACCAGCTAGCCTCAAACTCTACCCCTACTCCTAGTCATCCATGAAGCATTTACTGCTAATAAATGCCTCAGTGTGACAGGTTTGCACAAGATAGCCAAATCAAGCTGTCACCTTCCGGGAGGATATAATGCCTAAGATTTCTCACAGTTTTAACTACAATAAAGTATTTTAAGGCTTTAAAAGTTTAGCAGAAAAGATAAAGTATTAACACTCTCAATTTTTCAAGAGGCTCAAATATTGCAGGGAGTCACTTATGTGGGGTCCTACTCAGTAAGTCCAGAGCTGGGGTAGAACTGCATGCTCAGGAGTCCTTCCCAGGACCCCCTCCTGCTACTGCCTGGTCTTCCAGGAGGCAAGGAGCTGGCAGCTACTAACAGAGCCCAGAGATGATTTCCTTCTCTGCCCCAAATGGGAAATGAATGCCGTGCCCTCACTTGCTTCCTAAGTGATTTTTCATATCAAATCACTGTCTTGTTATTACATCTTCTGTTTGTTCTTCCACTTGCTGCCCTGACAGCAGCCTGAGTAACGTTTTTTCAATGGAAATCCAATATGTCATCGGATGGTTCAAAAGCTTCCTTGACGAGAATATCAGAAAGGCTGCTCCAATTTCTAGGCCACATAACTAGGCCAATTACCAGTTTTTAAATTTACATTATTTATATCTCTCATTTCCTATCTTCCTGGTTTTTTCCATTCTCTCCTTTTGCATCCCTGTCAGTCCCTCTGATGATCAATTCTTAGCTCTCTCCAGTAGGTTTCAAATACTTTTCAAAACAAGGTGGTGTGAAAACAAGCCCCTTCATTTAGGTCCAGTGACGTCCCCTGGTAGTTTGTTCCATTGGCCAACCATTTGCCATGAACACACTCCCCAAGCATTTATAAACTCTCTGAAACCACCAACTCTCAGGGGCTGAGAAGGCCCCTGTCCCAGAGGCTCTGCGTGTGAACCTCTGGGCCTTTCGAGTTCACCTGCACAAGCCTCAGCTTTCCCTCTGAACACACAGGAAGACATATTCAACCAGTTTGTTTAAAGCAGAGGAATGAGATGACAAGTCCTTGTTGTTTTATCTACAAATTGGACAAAGAAATACAAAACTCCTTCTTCAACCATGAGTTTCCTTGGGCAAAATTCTAATATAGAAGTTAAAGATAAAGGCTTTTCTGTTATTATACCTTTTTTATATAACCACGAGGATCTTGGCTCCCTTTGCTGTGTTGGGGTTAATTAGAAAAAGAGAACAGGTGGCTGGAAATAGAAAAGGAAGTGAAGAACACGATCAGATGTTTTATGGGAGTTTCTTTCAGTGATATTTCAGAAGGGAAAAGAAACTGAAGGAAAATAAACCCAGGCTTTAGGAGTGTCTGTTACAGCTGTGCGAGAGGAGAGTAATGTCACCTGTCTCAACCTGTGTCTTAGGGCTTTGGCTGCCAGCATCAAGACTCCAAGTCAGAGCACAGCAAGTGCACTGTGCCTTGGCTCTAAGAGTCAGATATGGAAAAAGAAATAAGGGAGGGAAGGAAAGATGGAGGCAGGGAGGGAAAGAGAAACAGTATCCCTGAGGATGCAAATTAAAATCGAACTGCATGCATCTAATTAACAGGGTAATCGTGCCTTTAAAAGTTTCTAGCAAGCAAGCTATAATAAATATAAATTCATTTATACAAGATGCATTATAAGCAGTTTAGGATGCAAACGTTTACATGGATATATCTTTAGAGTGACAGGTGGGTCTCATCTGCAGAGGATCAGGATTCACAGCAATCTAGGCAGCCCCCTGCTCTGTGTGCTCTCTCTGCCCTTGTCCTGGAGGGCAGGGACTGCCAGAAGAGACACATGATACATGGAGTCATTCAAATGTTTATTGAGCATCAACTACATCCAGGCAATGTGCTAGGCATTAGAGATACTGAGATATAATTCACACGTCCTGGTCTTCACGACGTTCACAGAAGGCACAGGATGTAACATGGTTCTATGAGCCTCTTAACCCTCTAGCCTACTTTAAATCATCTTTCAAATCACAACAGTAAATCCTTCCAAGGCATACCCTATAGGATAAATATGAGGATAAAAATTTATAAGAAATATTCAAATGCTATGAAGAGTTGAATCTGATATATACATATTTATATAATTCCGTGAGTTCAAAATTCTCATGTCACACTCATTTCTCTTTAGAAAGACCTGACATCAGCACTATCAACTTCTAGGGTGCTTGTCTGCCACAGCAAAGGTGGCAGAGAACAAGGGAGAAAGCGATAAAGAGGATGATCTATTACAGGAAAGGTGGGATCTTCGTGACAGAGCTCAGGCAGCTCAGTGAGCATCTGGTTGGCTTGTGGTTCTCAACATCTGGCATCATAAGAAGCACCAAGGATCCAGTGACAATGAAGACGTATAGGAAGCGGCCCTGGAATGTACATATTTGGCCGTAACTGCAGAGAATTCTGATGCATGTTTCAGATGGGCCACCCTTTTGTTTAAAACTCATCCTCAGTCTATACTCACAGAGCATGAGAAAGTTCAGTGGCTAAGTGACCATTTCACAGTTTATTTAATTAATGGAACAATCAAGCAAATGATTCAAGCCACAAAGTGCAAGGTGCTGCTCCTCCATTTACTGAATTAGCTAATTGCCAAATTTGACTGTACTCTGGGAAACACTAATCAGCCATTAATCTTCAGCAAGGTTTTAACAGTTCACTTTACATTCTGGCTGTTACTTCATTGACCCCCTCTCCAGGTCACAAACCAGGGCTGTGGAGACCAGTGTTGTTTCCAGGGTCTTCCTCTTTCATTATATAGTTAAATCTGTCAAAGGACTCCGGTTTGTGGACAATATAAGAAACAACCTTTGTTGAGGAAAAATGGAAATTAGAAGTTCTTACCTGTGGAAAAATTTCCTCTTATAAATGCTTTTAATTCTCTGTATGTTAAAGTCGTGCTGTCTTCTTGGCAGCCTTCAAGCTATTTTTTTTAATACTTGATTGCAGTTAATAGGTGTGAATTCCAGGAAGTAAGAAAATTAGAAGATACACTTCTAAATCTCATGAGGCACTAACAGGTAGAACATTGGCAATGATGAAAAAGAAATGCTGGCAGATAATGTAATCAGTATGTGTGTTCAGAAGACTGAACAATATGATCCATCTGGTATACTTATGCAAGTCACATAATGTACTAGGCAGTTTATTTTAAAAATTCAATACTACAATAATTATCCCTTTTTAGAAAACGGGGGGGGGGGGCTGCAATTCGATCATCACACATTTGAAAATACATCATAGGCAAATATTGTGCCTGTATTTGGAAATATTCTTTGTGTGCAGAAAATCTAGAGAAAGGTGAAAAAAAGGACAATGAAAATAAAACCCAGCTCATGTCTGAATTTAAAATGCACATGAAAATAATTTGATATAAAATTATGTAACCCCAGGGGAAGCAATAAATTAATTCATAGCAAGATGATTAAGGATGAAAAATACGCTCTATTGTGCCCACTATTATTACAAAGTTCCTTTGCTTTGACAGACTAGATTTCAGTGAAGTAGAGGAATAAGCAATCCACTGCTTGTGATGTGAGGTAGGGTTAACATAATTTAGAGCCACCAGTGGATTGCAGACATATGACAATTTTGTATTTATTTTTTAATGAATTTTTTATTAACGGAATAAAATACCTCAGGGAAAAGCAAGTAGGAAGTGTGTGCCTAACTTCAACTTTATTATCTCCAATCCAATAAACTCAACTGTTTTACACAGAGATTAGAAGGTCAAGGTCATGTAACATGATGAGCCAGAAGGCCCCATTCCTGCCAGGAGCACAGATAGCATCTCTCAGGCATGTAAGCTTTCTTCAGTGTATCCCCAACGCCATAGGGAAAGGGGTGTTTGAAGGTGAATAGCATAACAAAACTTCACCACAACGTGTGAAAACATTTACAGCACCTGCCTCTCAAGTAATACATAGTACATTAGTGTCATCCTTTATACAAAGAACAGCTCATAACATTTATATCACCCGTGTATAACATACAACTTGGCACAATATACATTCCCATTGGTGATAGGTAAGGTAAATTGCTACTTCACTGGTCTTTTGGATAGATAGTAAAGAGTTGGAGTAAAAATCACTAATTTTTATTCCATTATGTCTAAAGATAACAAAAATTTTTGAGTCAATTTTCACCTTTCTAGGCCATTCGTTGAATAATTTTCAATTCATCTTTTCATTTCTGGTTGTATACAACTGGTGTCTCTTGTTTACTCCAATCTGCCAGCCAAGTAAGTTATGGAGCATGAACACTAATGAGGAAATATGAGTCAGTACAAGTGCCCGTTAGAAAAGAAAGATGAACCCAGCAAAACATTCTATTGAAATGTTTCAACCTGTGTGTTCTGCTTATCAAGAGAGATGTCATCCGAGGCTTTAACTGGTGCCTGTAAAGACAGATAAAATGGGCCATCAGCTGCTGGTTTTATCTCACACTCAGCTCATAACAGGAGATACCAAGGTCTGCTTGGCAGATACCTGTCGACACTCCAAGGGTGGTAGGAAATGATGAGAAAGGAAGGTGCAAAAAATAACAGCAGCCAGGACAAAGCACTTCACTTCATGAGCTCTGTCTCCTCTCTGTAATTGTAATGAACTTAAACCCCTGAAGTCAGTATGAGAATAACAGCATGCTGTGCTCACACCCAGTTTTCAAATAAAGCAGGAATGAGACTTTTTGAAGACACTCGGGATGCTGTGTTCTGATCTGTGCACTTGTGCTACCTTCATGCTGTCCCTAAATTGGGTAAAAAGAAGCTCTACCTACATTAAGTGAAACCCTTCAAAGATAAGAATAGATGCAAACTGGTCTAAGTGAGCGAGGTATAACACAAGAAGAACAGACATAGGCCTCATGTCTCACCACTTCTCTCTCCAAGGCGAGCACCGCCAGCCCTTCCTGTGACTTGTGAGGGTGGCTACAAACCCTCAGGAGCCTTCACCACACAGTGCTCCAAGCTGCCTTTGCCAGTCATCCTCATAGAAAGCATTTTGCAGTTCCCAGGTGGCAGACCCACATTGGGCTTGGCTAAAGGTCTGGACTGGCAGCCAGCTTCACCCTAACCTACTAAGTAACTTTGAAAAATCACTTGACCTGTCTGGCTTCAAGCTTCCTTTTCTAAAAATAAAAATTCCTTTAATATTCAATGTTCCATAAAGTGCTTATCATTATTGTGATAAGCTTTTATTTTCATAGCTTTTAAACTATCTGATTTTAGCAGATTAACTAAAACATAGACAATACCCAGAAAAATTATAGGCATCTATTAGTGAGAAGGTTCCCTGAACTAAATATAAATTACCCAAGTGTCATGTGTTTGTCTATGTGTAAACCCTCCTCTAATTCATTATTGTAGTACTGATTATTGGTAGGACTTAAAATGCTCACATCTTACAGCAGTACATTTTGGTCCCCTGTTCAGTGCTGCTTCATGGGCACCATTTTGTGTCCCAAAATCTGATTCTCAGGACCAGCACAATATTTCTACATATTTCATCAAATAAGGACCATATTCAAACCACATCCCAAGATGAACACACAAAAAAGACAAACATTGTTGATGAAAATTAATGCAGATAAACTGTTTGACATGGAGAGAAAGAGGGTGAGAACCTGATTTCATTCTTGGCTCCTATTCATCAATTCTCAGAATGACATTGGAAATTGTTTTCTCACAAGTTGACAGAGCACAACTTAAGGTTGCAAGAATTAATCACAGTAGGCATCTTGAGTAATTCTAAACCAGAGTTCACAAAAACATGTGAGCATCTGTTTCCTTTGACGATGCTTCTGCTCCTAAAGACATACCTTCCATGATGTCTTTCACCATCTGCAAAACACTGCAAATGATTGGCTTGGGGGACAGGGACTAGCGATTGGCTCTGCTAACATCTATAGATGTGCTAATTATTAAAAATGCCCCCCCTTGGCTATCATATTTAAAAAGGAAACGAATTAAATGATACAGAAAGAACATTACATATGATTTTCATTCCTGCATAGCAAAAATTTTTTAAATTATATAACAATTAAGGCAGTATGACCCTAGTACAGAAAAACAGACAAATGGAACCGGTTAGAAAGCCTGGTGCCTCGCATTTAATGAAGACGATAGTTCAAATGATAGTTCAAAAGGTACTGAGAAAATTAGATGTCTTTTAAAATTTTTTAATCTCTAACTCCAGATGGAGAAAAAAATGGTGAATGTTTTTCAAAATAAAAACGATGCGCTGGATACATTAAAATAAATGTATATGGCTGGAGAGAAAAGTGGCGCTGAGGCTGAAGGATGAAAGAACAAAATTAACAAAATAACAAACAGGGACCCTGCATGGACCAGTGACAATAGCATGCCATGAACTGCGAAATGTTATTAGTTAAATTCAGCACATTCAAGTCCAAAAAGAAAGAAAAAAAGAAGAAAGGGAGGAAGGGAGAATGAAAAATATATAGTGAATGTATAGTATATATTCTGATCTTGGGGAGAAAAAGTCCATCAAATAGCACCAATTATCACAAAAGTCCACAAAGAAGATGATGAAATTTACTACACTACAATGAAATCTTCCGTACATCAAGTAAAACACCAATAAGATTAGAAGGCAATAAACTAGAAAAAAATATTTGCTACATATTTGAAAAAGGGTTATCTTAATATGTAGATATGTCTTTCAAATTGATAATAACCCCAATATAAACATGAGTTCATTATAATGAACACTTTATAAAAGAAATAGTCATAATGATCAACTAAGCACACGCATTAACCTGTGTACCTTCCAATGTATAAATATCCAAAAAGGAATAAACCCACAGCCATGACAAGAAAAAAAAATGGGACAAAGGGAACCAATGAAGAGAGATATCTACAAATTTCTGGAAGAAAAAAAACCACATAGGATTGAGTAGACATAGGAAATAGAAAAAGCCACAGCCTGGAATGTACTAGAAGAGGACTTCCAAGAAAGTGGCACTCAGTCAGCCTAAGAGAACAGAGAGACTCTGGGATCAGAATCTGCTGTATTGTGGAGCAGATGTAAGAAGCAGGATTCAACTCAGGTGGGATGTTCAAAGGCAACAGTAATATGTGTTCATCCTCCTTTTTCAAAATAAAAACTATCCTCATCCAGAATACAAAAAAAAAATTATAGGATGCCTTCCTCTCCAGGCAAAAGTAAGCCAAGAATAATAATAATAAAATGATGGCTATTCTCTCCCTCATGGCCACAAAATGTCTGCAATAGATTCAGGCATCACAGCCTCATAAAACAGAACATGGACTCCTTCCTTGTGACTGTTTCTAAGAGCTAGAAATGTTTTTGCTAATTTTAAGGAATTAGCTCACATGATTATGGGAGCTGGGAAGTCATAAATCTGCAGTACAGGCAGCAGGCTAGAACCCTGGGGAAGAGTTGATGTTGCAGCATTGAGTCCAAAGGCAGAGTAGAGAAAGAATTCTTTTTTCATCAGGGAATCTCTGTCTTTTCTGATTAAATGAGGCCCACTCATATTATGGAGCATTATTTGCTATATTCAAAGTGTACTGATTTAAATGTTAGTCACACCTAAAAAAAATACTTTCCCAGAAACATCTAGACTAGTGTTTATCCAAAACTGAGTCAGCATTGCCTGGCAAAGTCGACACAGAATTAATCATCACAGGAGGGTTGGATGAAATTCACAGAGAGATGTCAAAAATATTAAGTTTTATAATAAACTCTATACACAATTCTCTAGGAAATAAGTGAATACACTCTCATGAAAACCTGCTGAATTGGCCATATGCCATGACAGGTAATGCCCAGCAATTACAGTTACTCTTCACCTCAGCCTCCCGGTCCTATACTGGCCCCAAATTCTATTGACTGTAACCATTTGAAATTTTACATGAGCACAATTATAGCTGTATATAAGACTGGCACACATTCTGTATTACTAATTCACACATTTGGGATGTTAAAAAATATTCTAATTTTTAACAAAAATAGTGCTCATTATGCATTATGTGGTATGTGGTACTAGCAATTTGGGCAGAATTCAATTTGATCCGATTAATTACAAAGGCAAAAATCTCAACTGAACACAAACATGCTACAAGTTTAGAGAAAAGACCTGTTCCTTATATAATCAGGTCTATATTCAAATAAGGTTCCAAGGATCTCTGGAGACAGATCATTCATTACCCAACTTAATTAATTATTTAGAGGTCTATTTCCCTGCTTACCCGCTCTGTAAGTTTCCATACTTCAGAGTCTAACCTTAAGTGACATCACAATTGTGGCTGCATCACCCCAGTTTTTTCACTGGGTAGTTGAACAAATTAACCTCTCGGCTTGTATTTCCTTATGTTTAAATTAGAGGTTGAATTGGCAACTCTCGAATTCTGAGTCTGCTAATCAAAGAATCCATACAATCCCCTGGCATATTTTACATGTTCAATCATAACAACAGCACACTCATATTTAAGCATTATGTATGAAATGACTCACTTAATCATCATGAAAACCATATTAAATAGAAACTTGTATTTGTTCTTATCCCATGTCCACAGAACCTTGCATCACTCATCAAGAGGTGGAATCTATGTCCCTTTCCCTTGCAGTTGTGTGAGCATTTGTGACTGCCTCATTAATAGAATATGGTAGAGGGGACATGACATGACTCCCAAGGTTAGGCATACAGATTCCACTGGTGTTTTCTCCCTTAGGACAGTCATCTCAGAACCCAGCCATCAGGCTGCAAAGAGACCCGAGCCACAAGGAGAGGCTACATATAGGTGTTCCAACTGACAGCACCCAGTGGAGATCTTATCTAACAACTAGAATCAACCATCAGTTATGAAAGTGAATGAGCCTTCAGATAATTTCAGCCCCCAGCATTCAAGTAATTCCCACTGATACCAAGTGGAACAGAGACAAGCTAACCTTGCCAAGCAGTGCCACCTCAAATTGAAGAATCATGACAAACTATAAGCCACTAAGTTTTGTGGTGGTTTATTATGTAGTAATAGATAATTTTAAAAAGGCTATTAGTGTTTTATTCTTGTTTTACCCATGAGGAAACTGAGGCAAAGCGAGACCATGTAAATTGCCCAAGGTCACATAGCGTGGAAGCAGAATTGGAACCAGCTGCCTAACTCCAGGGGGTGAGTCCTTGGACACTAAGCTATACTTCCATTTAATAAGTAATTGATAGAATTATTAGTCCTTGATTCACAGTCCTGCTTATTCCTTGTGATATTTCATAGTGCATCTTACCTAACTAAATTATTTAATATGTTATATATTTTATATAATTGGTATATCATTATATGTATTTCCCCCCAAGAAATCATGCTACCGCCCAGCCAGCATGGCTCAGTGGTTGAGCATTGACCTATGAACCAGGAGGTTGCAGTTCGATTCCCCGTTAGGGCACATGCCCAGGTTGTGGGCTGGATCCCCCATGTGGGGTGTGCAGGAGGCTGCCTATCGATGACTCGATTCTCTCTCATCATTGATGTTTCTGTCTATCTCCCTCTCCCTTCACCTCTGAAATCAATAAAAATAAATTTTTTAAAAGGAATCAGGCTACCAAAGGCTAAGATGATTGATAACATTTTAGGAAAAACAAAACCTTACATCAGAAAAGAGTTTATCTTAGACTCTTCTATTTATACTTCCTAAGAATATAAGAAATTGAAATTTTACTGCTGGGAGAAGCAGTTTCTAGGGAGCCTGACTCAATTCATTTATACCGTGCCTATAAAACTCCCTCTGAGGAACATAC
The DNA here is from genome assembly GCA_004026665.1 of Murina feae. NCBI lineage: Eukaryota > Metazoa > Chordata > Mammalia > Chiroptera > Vespertilionidae > Murina > Murina feae. Next base: position 24,372 of record PVJC01021469.1, read on the forward strand.
CAAGACTATAAAGATCGGAGTCCTGCCCATGGAAACAGAGTTATGATGGGAGAAAATGAGGGTGGCATCTAAATTACGCACTTTCTGCTTTAAAGTTTACAGCATAATTAGCTATTTTAAAGCAAGATAAGTGATTTGGCAAAAAGTCTTATTTAAACATTGAATTATAATGCAAGAGAAATGTTTCAATTCACAATGGGTTAAAAATTATTTGCTCATTACAATCCTGCAAATTGACATTATTATGTGCAAAATAAAGAGCTTAATAAACCATTCTAGTTATTACTAATCATGATAATGCTCAGATCCTTTCCAAGGAGAGAACTTGAATTTGCTGACCATAACACTGTACATAATATATGTGAATTTTCACAGGACTAAATGGACACAATTGCTGAAAGTCTTTTGTAGAATTAAACAAAAAAATTTAAATATCAAATTTGTAAAACTGTAGGGTTTTTTGTGTTTATTGTATTATATATTTTAGCTTTCCCAATGTCTTTATATATTGTTTTCCAAATCATTGATTCAAAAGAACAACATATTCCCCATATCCAAAAAGAAGAACAGCCATCAGCAACACGAAAGCCCATCAGAGCAGCTGGCAACTCTACTGTGAGCCAAATCAGAAAGGAGAGGTTGACTTCTGTTATATTCTAGTTGGAATGAAATTACATGGGGTTTTTTTGTTTGTTGTTTTTGTTTTTTTGGAGGAGGAGAAAACATAGTCAAGACAACTGGCAGGTGTTGTTTTTCTGGCCTTTGTACCTAATCATGCTAAACCCACTAAGGACTGGGGTCACACTGGTTTAGTACTAGTCCGGATATGGTGCATAATGTCTGCCTAATGAATATTTAATTAACATGAACCAAGCTCTGCTATAGATACTGGGAATTCAGAGATAAGTTTCAAAGAATTTTCTTGAACTCTAGGAGTAGACAACCATAGTGGGGTTGGTGGTCATTGAACACTTGTCCACACTCATGGTGGTAAGCAGCGGCAGCAAGTGTTATGAGAGCACCTGTCCTACCTGGTTCTTTCCTGGTAGGATCCCCACCCCCACTACCATCTGCTATGCGTGGTTAGAAACCCAGAAATGGAATTCCAGCCAGGAAAGGGGGCTGGGGGATTAACAGTGCACTGAGAGCTTTGCTCACCCACCCTCAGCACTCCTCCTGGTACATGAAGACCAAAATCCAAGAAAGATGTTCTGAGCACGTGCCCAGAGCTCTCTCCCTGCACTCATTCCACACCTGTTCTTCGCTCTCTGCCCTAGGTTTCCTGAATGCCAGACCAGATTTTCTCCCACAAACATTTTCTTTTTTAACTTTCAGACCCATAGGAAGGTTGCAATAGTGCTGGGGACTCTGGTGTTGGAGATAATCCAGCCTGGCTAGCACAACCCTGGGAACCATCGCATAAGGAGGTCCAAGCACTTGAGGGCCACCTGTCCTAATGCCCTGCCCTGTGGGAGAGGCAGTGCCCCTGAGGATTCCCTTTCAAGGGGACAGTACCTATAAAGACCCTCAGCTCTACCTAACACATGAGGTCAAGATCCATCCTGGAAACCTTGTCTGGCCTCATCAGCAAACTGACAGCAAAGAGCAGAAGGCAAAACTGCCCACGCAGATGAAGCGCTGAGGGGCCTGACCACTGCAGCGTACAAGTACTTCAAAGAACGGAAAGCGCTTGTCTCTGGTGGAGTGACCATGACATTGTGGAGCAGAACAGGCCCCACCATGGGAGCAATTCTTCAGAAAGGGAGAGAACCAGCCTTGTGTACAGGCCTGAGATGCTCTTCAGAGACAGAATACCGCCCTTTGCAGCAGCGCCTTTGGTGTGGGGGTCTGTGCTGGGTACAGTGGGATGTTTCACAGCATCCCTAGTTTCTAGCAAGTAGATGTCAGTAACCAGGACCGGCTTCATGGGCATGCACCTGGTGCAGTCACACGTAGCCCCACATTCAGAAAGACCCTGTGCTTGATTTTTTGTTTTTTAGATTTTGGGGGGTTTTCTGTTTTGTTTTATTTTTGTTTTTTTTTTTTTTTTTGCTCTGCTGCTGCCATCTTGAAATTCTTAATAATTGTATGTTTTACCTTGAGTTTTGTAAGTGAAGTTCAATGGGACGATGGGACGTACACTGTAGAAGATGCGAGCAGCATGCCATTCCTTGCCACCCCAAATACAAGGAAACAAGGATGCCACCCACCTATTGTGCTTGCCCTTTGAGGTTAGATCAGTTGTTCTCAGCCCAAATGCACAATCAACCACCTGGAGAGCTTTTATCGAACACTCATGCTTAGGACACACCATTAGAGATTTTTACTTTACCAGCCTGGGTTGGGCCCCGAGCAATGATATAGTGTAGAAGCTTCCCAGGTGATTTTAATATATAGCCAGTACTGAGAACCTCTGAGCTATGACACATACACAAATGGAGTGAGAGGAGAAAGGGACCAAGAAGTTAAAAAAAAAAAATCTATGATCACATCAAAACTTTGACCCTAACATCCACCTTCCCTAAACTTAGAGAAATGGGAAGACACATCTACTGATGCTCCAGGCAATTCCTTAAAGGGAGCACAGTGGCCCTGACTGGTTTGGCTCAATGGATAGAGCATCGGCCTGCGAACTGAAGGGTCCCAGGTTCGATTCCGGTCAAGGGCATGTACCTTGGTTGCGGGCACATCCCCAGTGGGAGGTGTGCAGGAGGCGGCTGATCGATGTTTCTTTCTCATCGATGTTCCTAACTCTCTATCCCTCTCCCTTCCTCTCTGTAAAAAATTAATAAAATATATTTTTTTAAAAAAATAAATAAATAAAGGGAGCACAATGTTCCCTGTCTTGTCCTGATGGCGGCCATGGTCATTAAAGGAAAATAATCAAACAAGATAAACTTCAGGGGCCAGATTCAGGTCTAGATCAAATACATCTGCTCCCCTTAGAGAGTCTCCTTCCAGGTCTTCAATATGGTTCTGAGGGCATTTTATTGTCGTTTAAAGGTAATAGAGCTAATTTTTATTATATTGATTGGGGTGGCATTGGTTAATAATATGTAGGTTTCAAGTGTACAATTCTACAATGTACATCATCTGTACATTGCATTGTATGTTTATTATCCGAAGTCAAATCTCTTTCCATCACCATATATTTGCTCCTTTACCTTTTATTACTTCCCCCCATTCCTTTTCCCTCAGGTAATCACCATACCTCGCACACAGTAGGTTTTCTACAAACGTAGCTCATTTGCCTTTTCATACATTTGTCTCCTCTGTCCAATAAATCTCTGTAACTGAGAACTACGATAATAAACCTCTAGGATGCTGAGGATGACTAGGAAATGATTGAGAAAGGGGCACGGAAACCAACTAACTAATTCAAAATCACATAGCAAAGTGAGGAAAACTTTTGAAGAAAAACTGAACCCCTCTCTTAATCTCTAGTTAGTAACTATGTGGTTGTTTCTTTATCAGAAGAAAAAAAGCTTTTTTCCTGAGAAGGTTCACGTAGGACCAAAGGTAATGTTCCAAGAATAGTATCTGAGGCTGTGTGTGTGGCTATTATATAAATCACAAAATTCGGACTTATGTCTCCAAGAAAAAAAACAACAAAAAACAAAAAAATGGTATAGAGATTGTGAAACAATATCTCCAATCCCAAAATACAAATTTACCCTAACTAAAAATTAAATATTAAAAACATAACGAATTATACCCTCACCAGAAAATCATTCAGCTTTTACATTTAGACAAGATTAGAATTATTCAGATCAGCGAGATGCCCATCTGCTTTCAAGCATGCAGCTGCTAGCCTTTAAACAGCAACTTCCCATGATTCATAACTTATTCATC